>CM037647.1:2408829-2640274 GCA_015227895.2 Colaptes auratus | reverse complement strand
AAGAGGGAGGGGATCTACGATCCAAGCCCAAGGAGCATGATGCTGGTGATCCGAGCTCCGCACGCCTTGTTCTCTCCAGGAGCTGTTCAAGGGAGAGCAGAGCTGGAGCAGCGGAAGAGCCGGGGCCCGCAGCTCTGACTGACATGAGGTGCAGCCAATCTCCTCCTCGCCCACCTCCTTCTCCCCTCCTCCTTCCACTACCTTTTCTTTTCCATCAGCAGCAGCAGCAGCTACTGCCTCTGCCTGCTACACAGCATCATGATCATGGCAACAGCACACCCAAGTTTACCACTCTCTTGATAAAGCATAATTAAATATACTTAATGTTGATATTATTTTAAGACCCAAGCACACACACTGTTCCCCCCCCCCCCCCCAGTCACACACTGAATTACCTTCCACTATCAGAGTATTCAAAGAGGCTGAGATTGTGGCAGGAAATAAGAAAGGAAGAAGAAAAAAAAAAAAGAAAAACCAAAACTACTTCTGAAAATGAGCTTGAGAATTTCATTGATTCTGTTTGATTCTAGGGCACCCAAATCTTCTGTGCATTCTGCCCTTTAAAGAAAGCCTTAGGGGGGTGGGGTAAAGAGAAGAAAAATATAGGGAAAACCCAGAGCCAATCCTGTAACCACTGAACTCGGAGAGAGGCAGACCTGCTTTTGAGTTTGACGGGAGCAAACAGAAGTCAGGTTCTCAGATGAGCAGATCAAAAATGGTATTGCTGCTATCTTAATTAGGAACACTGCAGAAAATCCAGGGATTGAATGGTAATGGGAACTGATTCACAGCTCCAGGAGCCCCATACTTGAAGTGCAAGAAAACTTCCACTATTTTTGCCCAAGTACTTTGCATTTAACCTTCACAGCTTCTGGAGTTGAGTGAAGTAAAAGATTCTGCAGCTATGCTCCAAATTAGACACAAGCCTTACATATGGTCCTGAATCCAAGAAGGACAATAGCTTCAGCCAGACTCCAGGACTCTCAAGCTGAAACCATTATCACACACAAGCTGCATTTTTACCTTCTCCTCGCTGCTCCACACCAGACAGACAACTGGTCAAGATATTGTTATCGAATTGCAGCTGAGACTCAACACACAGCAAGGATTCTTCAATCAGAGGAGGAAGCCTTGAGAAGCTTGTAAAGGAAAGAGAGAATAATGAGGGCAAAACTTGAACAAGCTTTATCATTATCTGCCATCCACTGAGAGGACTATCTCAGGTCTGTTTGGTTTTGGGGTTTTTTGTTTTGTTTTAAGAGAGACATTGACTTTTGGGGGGTTCATTCATTTTGTGGTGGGGGATTCTTTATCTACAGCCATTAGCTGCTGATGTAAACTGGAATAAAACTGGTTCTTGCCTGTATTACAAACAACGCAACTCTACCCAATAGGCTGCAGAGGAATTAACAGGAGGAGGAGGAGACAGAAAGCAACCAGGCCAGTGGACTGAAACCTTAGACCAATTCGAAGGTATCTTCCTGTGTCCTCGGCAAACAACTCCCCAACTCTTGCGTTAATCTTCCCCTGCTTCGCTCTTCATGGCTCACCTTTACTCCTTCTAGACTATGCAACCTGACAGCAAACACCCCAAACCATCCCCGTCCTTCTGTTCCCCCTCCAGACCTCACCCAACGTAACCCCCTCACACCTTCCTTGCCAAAACGACCCTCCCCCGCGCTTCCCCATCAGCAACCCCTGCTCCCGCCGGGATTTCCTTCCCTTCCCCATTAAACTCACCTCCGAACGGCCATTTCGCCAAGATCCTTGCTCCCAATCTTTTATAAACTTTTGTCCTTCTCCCACAGCTGCTCCTCTTTTCCATCCTTGCTCCCCTCCCACTCCCACCTGCTCCCCTCACAGCCCCGGCGCCTGCACCTGGGCTCGCAGCCGCGCGGTAATCGACGGCACCTGGGGAGAGCACTGCCGAGAGCCAGGGCCGCTCGTGCTGCCCCATGGCGCCTTTCTTACGCCCTGCTCCGCTCCCCACTGCCCGGCCGCCCCCGGCCGGGCCGCGGGATGACAGTGGGAAGGAGAGAAGAGGCAGCGCGCCCGGCCGGCAGCCCGCCCTGCTGGCGGCCCCGGACACAGCTAAACAACGCTCCTGGTGCCTGGAGTGGCGAGGCGGGAGGGCGGCGGCGGTCCCCTGTGGAGAGGTGCGGGGGGCGCGGTTAGGGCCCAGGCTAAATGAGGGCTGCCATGCCAAGGGGCGAGGCAAGCCTCCTCCAGGTGAGGAGAACCTGCTCCAAGGCTTGGACTTGCAAGCTTTCCCCAATTGAGTGGGACCTGCTCTGGGGCTTGGACCTGCACGCAGACCTGAGGGCTCACAGACCCAGCTACAAGGCCCAGAAGCGTCAGGCTGGATTCAAGAGGTTGATCTGGTACGTCTTGCAATATGGTTGAAAACACGTGTCTGAACGTTGCGGTGGAAGGCACCTCCTACGCAAACCATCCCTCTGGAACCCTCCTTTCCCTATGGCTCATGAAGCAGGATTAGTGCTGTTGGGACGTAGAAATGCCCTGAGACACACACTGCTGGCTGGGCTTTTGCCACAGAAATCAAGTGTTGGGGGAAGCAGAACATGATGTGTTTTCAGATATTTATCTCCCCTCCAAATCATAGAATCAGAATTGTTTGGGTGGGAAAAGACCTCTAATATCAGCAAGTCCAACTATTATGTAACTCTGCCAAGTCTGGTGCTAAACTATGTCCCTCAGCACATCTCTGTGCCCTTTAAAGACCTCCAGGGATGGGGATCCAACCACCTCCTTGGGGAGCCTGTTCCAGCCTTTGAGAACCCTTTCAGTGCAGAAGTTTCTTCTAATGTCCAACCTAAGCCTCCCCTGGTGCAACTTGAGGCCATTTTCACTCATCCTGTCACCTGTCACTAGGGAGAAGAGACTGACCCCCAGACCCCCCACTTGGCTCCAACCTCCTTTCAGGGAATTGTAGTTGATGTCAATTCTGTCTCCTCCTCTGCCACCACCACTGTTAAAAGATCCTTGTAGAGGCAATAATGGCAATAGTGAATTACAGGAAAGTGAACAGAGCTTCCAGAAAAAGGAGGACTGTTTAGATGTCTAAATTAGCAAATTATCCACCTCACCATATTAACAATGCAGGGTGTGAATAACAGCAGGGATCTTTACACATAACAGCTTTTTCAAATCCCAAGATTTGTATTTTAAAGGGCATCTAATAGGGGATTATGATGTCTGCATGTAGATAAAGCATGTCTGGGTCATGGTATGAACAGAAAGATAAGCAACCAGACAATATTGTCCATCCAAGACCCAACTTGTGCATTTTACACTTTGCTTCCACTGGGCACCAGGGGAAAAATCGAGACACAGCCACAGACGTTGCAAGTCCCCACCTTGCTTGACAAAATAGGTGTCAGTGTCACAGCTGGAATAGGATCAAAACACTTGGTAAACTTCATACTGGCAGGGAATTCCAGGCCTGTCAGTCTGACCTCAGTGTCAGGCAAGATTATGGAACAGGACGTCTTGAGTGCAATCACACAGCACAGCCAAGGGATCAGGCCCCAGCCAGCATGGGTTTTGGAAGGGCAGGTCCTGCCTGACCAACCTGATCTCCTTCTATGATCAGGTGACTGCCTGGTGGATGTGGGGCAGGCTGTGGATGTAGTCTGCCTGGACTTTAGCAAGGCCTTTGACACTGTCCCCCACAGCAAACTCCTGGCCAAGCTGTCAGCCCCTGGCTTGGACAGCAGCACTCTGAGCTGGGGTTAGGGACTGGCTGGAGGCTGAGCCCAGAGAGTGGTGGTGAATGGTGCCACAGCCAGCTGGCAGCCAGGCACCAGTGGTGTCCCCCAGGGATCAGTGCTGGGCCCCATCCTGTTCAATATCTTTATTGACGATCTGGATGAGGGCATTGAGTCCATCATCAGTAAGTTTGCAGATGACACCAAGCTGGGGGCGGGAGTTGATCTGTTAGAGGGTAGGAGAGCTCTGCAGAGGGACCTTGCCAGGCTGGACAGATGGGCAGAGTCCAGGGGAATGAGGTTGAACACATCTAAGTGCCAGGTTCTACACATTTGCCACAACAACCCCATGCAGTGCTACAGGCTGGGAACAGAGTGGCTGGAGAGCAGCCAGGCAGAGAGGGACTTGGGGGTACTGGTTGATAGTAGGCTGAACATGAGCCAGCAGTGTGCCCAGGGGGCCAAGAAGGGCAATGGCATCCTGGCCTGCATCAGGAATAGTGTGGCCAGCAAGAGCAGGGAGGTCATTCTGCCCTGTGCTCAGCACTGGTTAGCCACACCATGAGTCCTGTGTCCAGTTCTGGGCCCCTCAGGTTAGGAAAGATGTTGAGATGCTGGAAGGTGTCCAGAGAAGGGCAACAAAGCTGGGGAGGGGTCTGGAGCACAGCCCTGTGAGGAGAGGCTGAGGGAGCTGGGGTTGCTTAGTCTGGAGAAGAGGAGGCTCAGAGGAGACCTTAAGGGAGAGACCTCCCTGAAGGGAGGTTGTAGCCAGGTGGGGGTTGGTCTCTTCTCCCAGGCACCCAGCACCAGAACAAAGAGGACAGTCTCAAGCTGTGCCAGTGGAGGTTTAGGCTGGATGTTAGGAAGAAGTCCTTCCCAGCAAGAGAGATTGGCCATTGGAATGTGCTGCCCAGGGAGGTGGTGGAGTCACCATCACTGGAGGTGTTTAAGAGGAGCCTGGATGAGGCACTTGGTGCCATAGTTTAGTTGATCAGATGGTGTTGGGTGATAGGTTGGACTCAATGATCTCAAAGGTCTTTTCCAACCTGGTTAATTCTGTATTGGTGAATTTAAAATCCCCTTAAACTCCAAAAACCTAACCAAACAAAACAAAGAAGCAAGTGCCCAACACCCACATGCACAGAAGTAAAATAAAAGCCCCCCACAATTTTGGTCTCATTTAGCTATTATTTTGATTCCATAGAAGTCATCTTCTGTATGGCCTCTACTGCAAGAGTTTTGTCCTTTCATCCTAAATTCTTTTGGGGAAAAAAACGCCACCCTGTTGGACATTTCATGATTCCTGACTACCCCAATGCTGTTGATTTTATTTGTTCATATGGAGTAAAATCCCATTTATCTGTACCCCTTTGATCTGAAACTCCCTCCTTTGAATCTAGGTTATGTCCCCCTGGTGTGAATTACTTATACAATAACTCCCTCAATTATTTGAAGCCCTGTTTATCCAAATGTTTTGATGTTCCCCAAGCATTTGGAATAAACAGGGCTCTGCTGTCATTGGATATCTCAGATATCTTAGGGGATGTGTTTAGGATGATTTTCCCCTGACCTTATTCTGTATCATCCTGTGCTTAAATGAGAAGGCAGTGTAAACTTAAGTGTATAGTTAGTGTATTGGCACCATCTTCAGTACTTTTACTTCTTTGCCCATTCATTATTGTTCTTTCATTGTGATCATTTAAAGGAAAAAATCCCATGAATTTCACAGAATCATAGAGCTATAGAATGATGGAATGGTTTGGGTTGGAAGGTACTTCCAGTGGCCATCTAGTCCACCCCCCCTGCCATCAGCTGGGACATCCTCACTCAGGAATGACTTGACACAGATGCCAGCAAGCAAGTTTTGCTTGAGTAATAATGAGTAAGAAAGTAGTGACCTGGAATTTTGATCACTTTTATCATGCTTCTGAAACAAAGCAGAGACAAATTATTTGTAGCTTTTGGCATTTTTAATTTACCCACTCCCATTGACTTGTGTCTGCTGAAAGTCCTCATTTGTTGTCTTATATCACAGAATGGTCAGGGTTGGAAGGCACCTCAAGGATCTGCCAGTACCAACCCCCCTGCCATGGGCAGGGACACCTCACACTACAGCAGGTTGCTCACAGCCACATCCAGCCTGGCTGCAAAAACTTCCTGGGATGAGGCTTCCACCACCTCCCTGGGCAAACCTGTGCCAGTGTGTCACCACCCTCATGGGGAAGAACTTCTTCCTAACATCCAACCTGAAACTACCCATTTCTAGTTTTGCTCCATTTCCCCCAGTCCTATCACTCCCTGACACCCGAAGAAGTCCCTCCCCAGCTTTCTTGTAGCCCACTTCAGATACTGGAAGGACACAATAAGATCTCCTCAGAGCCTTCTCCTCTCCAGACTGAACTGCCCCAACTCCCTCAGTCTGTCTCCATAGCAGAGGTGCTCCAGCCCTCTGCTCATCCTCGTGGCCCTTCTCTGGACACCTTCCAGCACCTCCAGATCCTTCCTGTAATAGGGGCTCCAGAACTGGATGCAGTACTCCAGGTGGGGTCTCACCAGAGTGGAGCAGAGGGGGAGAATCACCTCCCTCACCCTGCTGGCCACACTTCTCTTGATGCAGCCCAGGTTACTGTTGGCTTGCCATTGTCTTTCTTCTTATTCCCATGAGAAACTTAAGGGTCAAGATGGATCATGAAATGATGCAAGAAGCTAAAAGAAAAACATCAGTTCCATGTGGACATTTTTTATTCAGTATTTTTTCCTTGGTCAGTTGAATGTATTTGTGGAGTTAATCCTAAATTAATGTAAAAGGAGGTGTAAGTCTTCCAAGAAAAGGCACCAAGATTTGTGTCATGAGCATACAATGACTCAATAGTCTTCTCATGGTAGGAAGAATTCATGTAAACTAGGAGGCTATCTCCAGTTTGAATAACCTAATACCAATGATAAGCACATATTAAAGCTAGACAGGACCAAAATGCTCATCATTTTCCATGTCAGGATCTATTATCACATCCTAAATAACATGTTCTGTCAACATACTCATGGACATGTGAAGCTCCATTGGGAAGGGGCATTGGGAATAAAATATTTTGGGAATGAACCTTATTGTGTAGGTGCTCCATTAGAAAACCAAGCTAGGTATTTAAGGGACAGGTAAGTATCAATACTGTGACTACCTGATAATAGCTATACTGAGGATAATGATAGCACAGAATCACAGAATGTTAGGGGTTGGAAGGGACCTCTAGAGATCATTGAGTCCAACCCCCCTGCCACAGCAGGATCACCTGGGGCGGGCGACACAGGAAAGCATCCAGGTGGGCTTTGAAAGTCTCCAGAGAAGCAGATTCCACAACCTCTCTGGGCAGCCTGCTCCAGGGCTCCATCACCCTCATCATAAAGAAGTGTTTCCTTATATGGAGGTGGAACCTTCTATATGACAAGGGCTTATACCCCTTGTTCCTTGTCCTATGAACCTGCAACATCTCTGAACAGATGCACACAGTCTAAAACAGAATTTGTCCCCTCTGCATTAGGTAATGACAGGGGAAATTTAGGCTCGAGGTGAGGAGGAAGTTCTTCACTGAGAGAGTTGTTAGCCATTGGAATGTGCTGCCCAGGGAGGTGGTGGAGTCACCATCACTGAAGGTGTTCAAGAGGGGATTGGACATGGCACTTGGTGCCATGGTTTAGTGAGGTGTTGGGTGATAGGTTGGACTTGATCTTTGAGGTCTCTTCCAACCTGCTGGGTGCCTGGGAGAAGAGAAAAACCCTCACCTGGCTACAACCTCCCTTCAGTAGTTGTAGGGAGCAAGAAGGTCTCCTCTGAGCCTCCTCTTCTGCAGACTAAGCAACCCCAGCTGCCTCAGCCTCTCCTCACAGGGTTGTGCTCCAGACCCTTCCCCAGCTTTGTTGCCCTTCTCTGGACACCTTCCAGCATCTCAACTTCTTTCCTAAACTGAGGAGCCCAGAACTGGACACAGGACTCAAGGTGTGGCCTAACCAGTGCTGAGCACAGGGCAGAATGACCTCCCTGCTCCTGCTGGCCACACTGTTCCAGATGCAGGCCAGGATGCCATTGGCCTTCTTGTCCTCCTGGGCACACTGCTGGCTCATGTTCAGCCTACTATGAACTGGATGGAAATCAAACTCAAAAGCCATCAAACACTTCAAGGTGAAGATGGTTCTATTGCACCTGACCTGTCTTTGAGATACAAAAGACCAAAATGGTGTCTCTCTTGGGTTGTCAGACCAAGTGTTCACCTAGCCTAATATCATGTCTCCAGTGGCAGCTGTAAACACAAACTTGGGGAAGAGTAAGTCCAGGACAAGTGTCTATGACTCATCCCTGCAGTACTATCTCAGGATCCAATTCTTTTTCATCTCAGGGACTTTCTGAGCCAGATGTTTTTTCTACGTATTCCATAGGCCTCAACAGATTTCTTTGTCCATGAGGTTGTTTTTGTCTTCCCTTAAAAGCTCGGCACCATGACAGATGGCCAGCTATCACTTCACATCGTGTGCATGCTTCCCAGAAGACAGGGAGTCCTTGAGACAAGTAGCATCCGTTGATCAATGCTCAAGAACCCCAAGAAGCAAAGAAAATGTTGAGCAAGGCACTGCTCCTGAAATCCTGCAGCTGTATGGAGCAGTTTCAGCTGCAAGGCAACTGCTCAGGAAGTGCAGAATTAGGAGAGCTGAGAGCATTTGGTGGTTAAGATGTAGAAAATGGGTACCTGAAGAGAAAGACTTTCTAGCTGTGCTTTTGTGTTGTAGAACAATTCCATCCATTCAGCTTCTTCCACAAAATGCAAGTGCCACCTGGGCTGTGTAAGCAAGCTGGGAGATGCTCTCCATACCCTCTACTCTGCTCTAGCCAGGCCACATCTGGAGTACTGGGTCCAGTTCTGTGGTCCCTAGCTCAAGACAGACAGGAAACTACTGGAGAGTGTCCAATAGAGGCTACAGAGTTGCTGAGGGACCTGGAGCATCCCTGTGAGGGGGAAAGGCATTCTGATTAGCCATTATGTAAATGCAGCCAGAACTTTTCACTTGCTTACCCTTTAATTTTCCCACTCTTGTCTCTCCCCAAATCTCCTAAACCCTTCCAGTCCTCCACCTTTGCTTCCTGCCCTGAACACCCCACAATTAGTGCAGTGCAATCTGGAACCACTTTTCCCTTGCATCACACAGCCCTTACAGGATGGCCAAGGGATCAGGCCCAGCCAACATGAGTTTTGGAAGGGCAGGTCCTGCCTGACCAACCTGATCTCCTTCTGTGATCAGGTGACTGCCTGGTGGATGTGGGGCAGGCTGTGGATGTAGTCTGCCTGGACTTCAGTGAGGCCTTTGACACTGTCCCCCACAGCAAACTCCTGGCCAAGCTGTCAGCCCCTGGCTGGGACAGCAGCACTCTGAGCTGGGTTAGGAACTGGCTGGAGGCTGAGCCCAGAGAGTGGTGGTGAATGGTGCCACAGCCAGCTGGCAGCTAGGCACCAGTGGTTCCCCCCAAGGATCAGTGCTGGGCCCCATCCTGTTCAATATCTTTATTGATGATCTGGATGAGGGCATTGAGTCCATCATCAGTAAGTTTGCAGATGACACCAAGCTGGGGGCAGGAGTTGATCTGTTAGAGGGTAGGAGAGCTCTGCAGAGGGACCTTGCCAGGCTGGACAGATGGGCAGAGTCCAAGGGCATGAGATTGAATACATCTAAGTGCCAGGTTCTACACATTGGCCCCAACAACCCCATGCAGTGCTACAGGCTGGGGTCAGAGTGGCTGGAGAGCAGCCAGGCAGAAAGGGACCTGGGGATACTGGGTGACAGCAGCTGAACATGAGCCATCAGTGTGCCCAGGTGGACAAGAAGGCCAATGGCATCCTGGCCTGTATCAGGAACAGTGTGGCCAGCAGGAGCAGGGAGGTCATTCTGCCCTGTACTCAGCACTGGTTAGGCCACGCCATGAGTTCTGTGTCCAGTTCTGGGCCCCTCAGTTTAGGAAAGATGTTGAGATGCTGGAAGGTGTCCAGAGAAGGGCAACAAAGCTGGGGAGGGGTTTGGAGCACAGCCCTGTGAGGAGAGGCTGAGGGAGCTGGGGTTGCTTAGCCTGGAGAAGAGGAGGCTCAGGGAAGACCTTCTTGCTCTCTACAACTACCTGAAGGGAGGTTGTAGCCAGGTGAGGGTTGGTCTCTTCTCCCAGGCACCCAGCACCAGAACAAGAGGACACAGTCTCAAGCTGTGCCAGGGGAGGTTTAGGCTGGAGGTGAGGAGAAAGTCCTTCCCAGCAAGAGAGATTGGCCATTGGAATGTGCTGCCCAGGGAGGTGGTGGAGTCACCATCACTGGAGGTGTTTAAGAAGAGGCTGGATGAGGCACTTGGTGCCATGGTTTAGTTTATTAGATTGTGTTGGTGATAGGTTGGTCTCAATGATCTCAAAGGTCTTTTCCTACCTGGTCTATTCTATTCTATTCTATTCTATTCTATTCTATTCTATTCCATTCCTTCCCTAGTCACTGAGCCCCTCTGTCTGAAAGCTGATTCGGTAGTCCTTGATTTGGGTTCCTGCCATCTCTTGTGCCCTTGTGGTCATGTGGGCTTCTGCTGATACCCCTGTGATGAACCTGTGAGTAGGCCAGCAGGGTGTTATTTGGGTAGCTCCCTCCTGTTATTGTCTCTCCTAGCTCCTTTGAGGGCTTTTGTCACAGAACATAGTCTGTGTTATGCTCTTGGTTTGGTGGTTACAACAGCTGCCATTCCTGCTGCAGGGAGAAGTACAGGAATGACCCTCAGAGAGCAATTACCACCTGGTGATGTGGACATGTAATGGGAAACAGCAAAGTGCTCAGGTTTGTCACAGTTTAGCACCCACTGGGAATTTGAGGAGATCCACCCTTGGTTCCCACAAAATGCTGGAGGAAGAATTAGAAGTAAAGACAGGCCAACAACTGATAGCAATGGCAAAATGATAAAGGGTTGAAACCTGCCTGGTGGAAAAGGACTTGGGGGTGTTGGTCAACAGTCAGCTGAATATGAGCCAGTGTGTGCCTAGGTAGCCTAGAGGGCCACCAGCATCCTGGCCAGGACTAGGAATAGTGTGGCCAGCAGGAGTAGGGAAGTGATCAACACTGATTGAAGCCACACCTTCAATACTGGGTTCAGTTTTGGGCCACTCTCTCCAAGAAGGGCATTGTGCTGCTGGGCTGTGTCCAGAGAAGGGCAATGAAGCTGATAAAGGGTCTGGAGAACAGGGCTGGTGAGGGGCAGCTGAGAGAACTGGGGGTGTTTAGTCTGGAGAAAAGAAGGCTGAGGGGAGACCTCATTGCTCTCCCTGAAAAGAGGCAGGACCCAGGTGGGGGTTGGTGTCTCTAGTAACAAAGTAGGGGGACAAAAGCAGATGGCTTTGTAATGCACCAGGAGAGGTTTTGGTTGGACATGAGGAAAAATTTCTTCCTGAAAGCCTGGAACAGGCTGCCCAGGGAAGTGGTGGAATCACCATCCCTGCAGAGCTTTAAAAGCAGTGCAGATGTGGGGCTGAGGACCCTGCTTTAGGGATGAACTTGGCAGTGTTAGGTTAGCAGTTGGACTCAACAATCTTGAGGGTCTTAGTGACTCTGTGATCCTGTGCAAATGCACTATCCCAGGTAGGTGGTGAAAGAGAAGCAAAGAGATTGATGAAGTGAAAAAGTGCTTATTGCATTCACCACAGCCTCACAGGAAACAAAAGGCACCACTCAAAAAACAATAGAGGCCAGTGCCAAGCTATGCAGTGGGGAAATACAACAAAGCAGCCAAGAACCTGAGGCCACTCTGCACCAGTGAGCAGACCTATACCTATTCATCAAAGTGCCACATATAGCAGTGGCAAGTCAAAAGGATCAGCTATTAAGGAAGACAGATCACATGAGGTAGCTCCCAGCTTGGGACAGTAGTTAGGATGCAGGCTGCAAGGCAGGGATAGGATAGCAACAGCCAGCGTTACCTGACAGCAGAACCAAGCAGAAAGCAACAGGAAGAGTTTCATCTGATGAATGAATGTTACAAACTGAAGGATGATTCGAGAGGTCAGGAACCCAAGAGGTTCTATGTGAACAGGAATGGAAACTTCTTTGGTGTGAGGGTGCAGGAGTCCTGGAGCAGGCTGCCCAGAGAGGTTGTGGAGTCTCCTTCTCTGGAGAGATTCCAAACTCATCTGAACATTGTGATCCTGGGCAAGCTGCTGTGGGTGACTGCTTCAGCAGGGGGAGTTGGACTGGATGCTCTCCAGAGATAGAATAGCCTGGGCAGGAAGGGACCCCCAAAGGTCATGCAGTCTGACCTCCTCACAGTCAGCAGGGACATCCTCAAGGTCCCTTCCAATCCCCATCACACTGGGAGTCTCTGATTACTAGCTACTAGAACAACATTTAGACAATTGAGCTATGCTAATGCTGCTAACATAGAAGTACAATCAGTATTTATCAAACCCTGAATAACCCAGCTCCAAAATCCATGAGGTTTTGAAAAGGGCAGTCCAGAATACTGAAGGCTGAAGCACTTCCCCTGCCTCCCCAAAGGGCAAAGGATTGTAGGGAGGGGACTTCAGACTCTTTACAACTTACATTTTAATGACTTTTTCTTTTTAAAATGAAGTTCAGAATGTCTGTAGAGCCATTCAAGCACCAGAAGGTCACAGCTCCTCACTCCATAGGTGATCCAGCTTTTCAGAGAGAAGCCAGCCTGTTGGGAAAGCCTCTAGCAAAATAAAACAACACAGGGATGAAAGTTAGGAGGATGACCAAGAGGTGAAGAGCAAAGTGGTTTGTAAATCCCCACCTGCTGGTGACAGAAAAAGCTGAAACAAACTCTAGCATTGTAATGATGAAATGGTTCAGCTGGAACAGGAAGAAAGTGTTACCAGCTGGCTGAATAAACAGCCTGTGGAAAACAGGATCCTGTCCTGGCTTTTGCTTTTGATTTACTACATGAGCTTGGGCAAGTCACTCTGACCAAGAGCTGCCAAACCAACCAGCAGGTTTATGTGTTACAGTTGTTTGCCACCCAGTTACCAAAAGGTGCAGAGCCTCTGCCCTCCTTAACATTGATCCTATGAAAACCAGCTAAAAATAGGCAGCTCAGAGCTGAGATCTCTGAGATCCCATTGTTGCTCTTAGCTTCCTTGGGGCTGGCCTAGATGATGTCTTGAGGTCCCTTCCAGCCCCTAACATTCTGTGATTCCTTTCCTGTGTTTCATTCTTTTTCAGAAAGTATTTATATGTTACCTGCTCTTTATGATATACTTGGAGGTCCCTGAGAAGGAACCTTGGAAAGTCTGAGACTCTTGTAAAGCTGCAACAGAAAAGTATTCTTTGTGTGTTACTTAGATGGTTTTTTTCACCTGCTTAGAAAGGGAAATGACAAAGATTTCAGCAGCAAGGCTGAAGGAATGTCTTCTAAATATGATCATGATATGTTTTAGAAATATGACCTTGGATAAATATGATCACTTTGTGCTGACATTGCACAGAATCCCAGCATGGTAGGGGGTGGAAGGGAACTCAGGAGATCATTCAGACCAACCCTCTGCTAAAGCAGAGTCACCCACAGCAGCTTGCCCAGCATCACAATGTCCAGGTTTGGAATCTCTCAAGAAGGAGGCTCCACAATCTCTCTGGACAGCCTGTTCCAGGGCTCTACCACCCTCACAGCATACAAGTTTTTCCTCCTGACTCAGTGGAATCTCCTGGGTTCCAGCTTGTACCCATTGCCCCTTGTCCTGTTTCTGGGCACCACTGATGAGAGTCTGGTCCCAGCCTCTTGCCCCCTAACCTTTAGCTCTTGCTGAGCACTGGGAAGATGCCTTCTCAGTCTGCTCTTCTCCAGGCCGAACAGTCCCAGGGCTCTCAGCCTGTCCTTCCAGAGATGCTCCAGGCCCCTCATTCTCTTTGTAGCTTCTTGTGGTGGGTTAACACCCTTTTCTGAAAACAAAAGACCAAAGCAGGGGGGAGGGCTTGCAGGTACTTTTCACTCCCTGCAGGGCGTTTTTCCCCTGGGAAGCTGAGTCTGTTCCACTTCCCCCCTCCCTGCCCAGCTAGGATATAAAAAGCAGGACACCGTAGCTGTTGGCCCCTGGCTTCTCTGGCTCCTGCCTCTGCTGGATGAGAGCTACTGCAGCTGCCCTCCTGCTCCTCTGACACGTGGTCGGACCTGATCCTTCTCCCTGCTGCCTCCACGCTTCCTCAGGGAAAGGCTGGTTTTGTATTACTCTCTTGTTTTTGTCCCCCTCCCATCCATCCTTGTTCCTTGCCCTTGTGAACCTTTTCCTGTTATTGTTATATATTTTTTTTTTTTTTTAAAGACAACTCTTTACCTCTCTACTTCCAAGCTGACTCCAAATTATTGTTTGGTGGATTTGCTCCTTCCTTTTCTCCCCTCTCTGTTGGGAGGTGGGGGGGGAGTGGGGGAGAGATTCTCAGCCTTGCCCCCACCTGAGCTCTTAACTTCCAGTTAAGGCTCAAACCACCACACTTCTGTTGGATTCTCTCCAGTATTTCCTTGTCTGTCTTGAACTGCAGAGCCCAGGACTGGACCAAATACTCCAGACGTGCCCTCACTAGGGTGGAGTAGAGGGGAAGGAGAACCTCCCTCAACCTGCTGGTCACACTCATAGAATCAATAAGGTTGGAAAAGACCTTTGAGATCATCAAGTCCAACCTGTCACCCAACACCTCATCCCCACTAGACCATGGCACCAAATGCCACGTCCAGTCCCCTCTTGAACAGCTCCAGGGATGGTGACTCCACCACCTCCCTGGGCAGCACATTCCAATGGCTAATTGCTCTTTTGGGGAAGAACTTTCTCCTCACCTCCAGCCCAAACCTCCCTTGGCACAGCTTGAGACTGTGTCCTCATGTTCTGGTGCTGGTTGCTTGGGAGAAGAGACCAGTGCACCCCAGGAGACCACTGACCTTCTCGGCCACAGGGGCAGAGTTTCCAACAGTTGTGCTGGAAAGCTGGAACCCGGCTGCTCTGAAGAGTGGGCTGTGAACCCTGTGGGAGCAGCAGTGCACACATCAGCATGAGTGCCTTCTTCAAATTCCTCTTGCTGAGGCCAAAGTTATTCTCTCAGTAAAGCAGTAAATCAGTTCACCTGCTCTTTTTTTTCCACTCTGGTTAGTAGGTCACATACACTTAAGGATGGATTGTGCCCTCTAGGCATGTGCTTGCCTCAGATACAGTAGGCGTTGTGCTGGCAGAGGAGAGTCCCAGAAGGTTTCTTTTTTCTCTCTGCCTTTCCCTCTGTGCTCTTTTTCACATCCTTCCTCTACATCACCCCTTTTTCAGTGTCCACAATTTCAGGAAATGCTAAGAAAATGGCTGTCATAGGTTTAATGTTGGCTTTTGTAAGAAAAAGACCAAATTCCATCTTTATTCTTTATGTAAGAAAATGTCTATCCAGTGATTCATGATTAAAACATGGTGGTGAGGCCACACCTCAAATATTGGGTTCAGTTTCAGGCCCCTCACTCCAAGAAGGACATTGAGGTGCTGGAGCAGGTCCAAAGAAGGGCAGTGAACCTGGTGAAGTGTCTGGGGAACAGGGCTGGTAAGGAGCAGCTGAGGGAACTGGAGTTATTTAGCCTGGAGAAAAGGAGGCTGAGGAAAGACCTTCTCATTCTCTACAACTATCTGAAAGGAGGCTGTAGCAAGGTGGGGGTTGGTCTCTTCTCCCCAGTAACAAGTGATGGGACAGGAAGAACTGGTTTCAAGTTGTGCCAGGGGTGGTTTAGGTTGGACATCAAGAACATTTTTACCCAAAAGGGTTATCAAGGCCTGGCCCAGGCTGCCCAGGGCAGTGGTAGAGTCCCCATCCCTGGAGGTGCTTCAAAGCTGTGTGTAGCTGTGGTGCTGAGGGATGTGGTTTAGTAGTGACCTGGCAGTGCTGGGTTAATGGTTGGACTTGATGTTGAAGGCCCCTTCCAGCTTAAGATACTCTATGATTCTCTGATAAAACCCTGTGGAGTTGTCAGAGTTTGTTATCACGTGGGCAGCTTTCCTTTCCTTTGGCTCTTTTCTTTGCACAGACCCTGAGACGGAGCTTAGTTTACTTCAGAAGAGTAAATCCGTGACACACAAAATGAAAACCAACAACAAATATATATATATGTATCCTGGAGAAATCCTAAACCCACATTGTTCCTTAGGGCAAGGTAGAAAAGAAGTCTTCAGGGCTTGTCTCCTGACAAGACTTGCATGGCACCTGTTAATAAAGCCAAAAGAAAAAGGATTTTGAATTCACCAGTTGCCCTCATCAGCTCCTACCCATGGCTCCCATTAACCCTGCTGAAAATCACGTGGCTGCATTCCTGGGACAAGAGCCCCTGGTTGAGTTAAAAGTGTCTGCAGGGAAAGAGTTGCAAAATAATAGTCTCTGTGCAAAGAATAGAATAGAATTAACCAGGTTGGAAAAGACCTCAGAGAACACCAAGTCCAGCCTATCACCCAACACCATCTAATCAACTGAACCATGGCACCAAGCCCCCATCCAGTCTCCTCCTAAACACCTCCAGTGATGGGGACTCCACCACCTCCCTGGGCAGCACATTCCAATGGCCAATCTCTCTTGCTGGGAAGGACTTTCTCCTCACCTCCAGCCTAAACCTCCCCTGGCACAGCTTGAGACTGTGTCCTCTTGTTCTGGTGCTGGCTGCCTGGGAGAAGAGACCAACCCTCACCTGGCTACAACCTCCCTTCAGGCACTTGTAGGGAGCAAGAAGGTCTCCTCTGAGCCTCCTCTTCTCCAGGCTAAGCAACCCCAGCTCCCTCAGCCTCTCCTCACAGGGCTGTGCTCCAAACCCCTCCCCACCTTTATTGCCCTTCTCTGGACACCTTCCAGCAGCTCAACATCTTTCCTAAACTGAGAGGCCCAGAACTGGACACAGGACTCAAGGTTTGGCCTAACCAGTGCTGAGCACAGGGCAGAATGACCTCCCTGCTGCTGCTGGCCACATTGTTCCTGATGCAGGCCAGGATGCCATTGGCCTTCTTGTCCTCCTGGGCACACTGCTGCCTCATGTTCAGCCTACTATTGACCAGTATCTTCCTTTGCCCCTTCCCTCCCTCACCCCCAAAGCTCCAGAAGATGTTTTTAACTACCCTGAGTTTTTAACTCAACAGCAGCTTTGTGCTGGGTGGTGGGTTTTTTTGTCACTGATGGGAATTGTCAACCCCCAAGTTATTTCATTAGCTAATACCAGTGGTATTTAAAATGTCAGCCCCTCAAACTGCGTTTCCCAGTGTGGCCACTGAATCCCAGTGCCCCAAGGAAAGGTTTACAGCATCGATTAACTGCAACCATTCGCAGAGCTGACAAAGAGCCAGGGAAAAGGTTTGTTCTGACTTTCAGATGCGAGTGTTGTGCATCATTTTTATAACATGCAAGCCAAGGATGATGTGCTTGGTTATTGGAGGGCAGAACAACTTCACCTCAGCAAATAAATCACAGAAACTGACGGCAGCAGCCCCAGAACTTGGAAAGGATGGGATTAGAGAGGTGTTTCGTTGGGTTTTCCATTTGTCATAGTATCATAGAACTGGTCAGGGTTGGAAGGGACCACAAGGATCATCTAGTTCCAACCCCCTGCCATGGGCAGGGACACCCCACACTAGATCAGGCTGGCCAGAGCCTCATCCAGCGTGGCCTCAAACACCTCCAGGGATGGGGCCTCAACCACCTCCCTGGACAACCCATTCCAGGGTTTCACCACTCTCATGGGGAAGAACTTCCTCCTCACCTCCAGCCTGACTCTCCCCACCTCCAGCTTCATTCCATTCCCCCTAGTCCTATCACTACCTGAGATCCTGAGAAGTCCCTCCCCAGCCTTCTTGTAGCCCCCTTCAGATACTGGAAGGCCACAATTAGACCACCTCAGAGCCTTCTCTTCTCCAGACTGAACAGCCCCAACTCTTTCAGTCTGTCCTCATAGGAGAGGTGCTCCAGCCCTCTGCTCATCCCAAGAGTATTGGAGTCATTATCTGAAGGAGGCCTGCAAGAAAGCTGGGGAGGGACTTTTTAGGGTGTCAGGTAGTGATAGGACTGGGGGGAATGGATCCAAGCTAGAAATGGGAAGATTCAGATTGGATGATAGGAAGAAGTTCTTCCCCATGAGGGTGATGAGAGCTTGGAATGAGTTGCCCAGGGAGGTGGTGGAAGCCTCTGAAAGTATTTAAGGCCAGGCTGGATGTGGCTGTGAGCAACCTGCTGTAGTGTGAGGTGTCCCTGCCCATGGCAGGGGGGCTGGAACTGGATAATCTTTGAGGTCCCCTCCAACCCTGACAATTCTGTGATTCAATGATCTTTGGAAGTACCTTTCATCTGCTAGCATTCTATGAAGTGAACCAAAATACACCTAAAATGGAGAACACACAGCTCATATGGAAAGAAATGCTAGAGAAACAGGCCTGAGCTGGAGTGGGAGAAGCAAGCAAAATAGCTGTAATGAACATAGGTGGGGTTGTATGTCTCTTCAAAGTCCAAAGACCAGGTGCTGAGCAGGTATAAATGGACTTTAAAAGGGACCAGGGAAACAAACATCAGTGGTGTGAAAGACCTGACCTTAACACTTTTTCCATTCTGGGGGGCATGTTTACAAAAAAAGGACAGGTTTTTGAGAAGGGGAATTCCTGCTGCACCTCTGTTGTTCATGGCAGCATTAGCATCTGGATTGTTTCCAGGGATGGGGCTTCTGCCACCTCTCTGGCCACATGGGCCACTGTCTTACCACAGCATGGCACCTCCTGTGTTCAGGTTTGTGCCCACTGCCCTTTGTCCTGTTGCTGGACACCACTGAAAAGAGTCTGGCCTCATCCTCTTGACAGCAACCCTTTAGACATTGACTAATGATTGTCTACAGGGGGACACATGTATGCAGGGCACAGCCCACTTACACTGCTGAGGTCAGACAGCTCCTCTCTGTGCACCAGTTTTCCTTGTTACCTCCTTTCCCATCTCACTCCAGCCTCCTGTCCCTGGGACCCCTGGTGCAAATGTCTCTGACTCCCCTCTAGTGGTCACTGTGGCTGTGGGGGGTTGAAAATTCCCCCCACCTTTATATTGCCAGACCAGCTCAGTTGGAAGCAAATGTGTTGGGTAAATGGTTGGACTCAGTGTATATTTTGTACATGTTCATTGCATTCCATTGTAGAGTGTAGTTTTTGCTTGTAAATACAGCTTCATTTGCTTCTGAGTTAATGCTGGGGGAAACTTCAACCCACCACAAAGTCTTTCAGCCTAAACAATTCTGTGACTGGCAGCAATCATCTTCTGTTCTCAGCTGTACCTCCTTCAAGTGTCAGTGTAATGTATAGCATGGCATGAAGGCTGTAGGGGGCTGGGGGGATAAACAGACAAGCTCAGCTCTTCAGCTAGTGTACAGCAGCATCAGTACCACTGACCTTATGGATCATATTGTTTAAAGGGAGATCTTACTAAGCTTTACCACTCCTGGAGATGTTCAAGAAACTTGTGGGCATGACACTTTGGACATGGTTTAATAGCCTTGGTGGTGTTAGGTTGAAGGTTGGACTCGATGGCTGGAGCACCTCTCCTGTAATGACAGCCTGAAAGAATTGGAACTGTTCAGCCTGAATAAGAGAGGGCTCCAGGGAGACCTTATAACTACATTACAGTATCTAAAGGGAACCTACAGGAAGGCTGGGGAGGGACTGTTTAGAAGGGCCTGTGGGGATAGGACAAGGGGCAATGGTTTGAAACTGGAGCAGGAGAGAGTTAGGTTGGGCATCAGGAGGAAGATCTGCTCAGTGAGGGTGGTGAGACACTGGAACAGGTTGTCCAGGGATATGGTTGAGGCCCCATCCCTGGAGACATTCAAGATCAGACTTGATGTGGCCCTGGGCGGCCTGCTCTAGTTGGAGGTGTCCCTGCTGCCTGCAGGGGGGTTGGACAAGTTAACTTTTGAGGGTCCCTTCCAACCCACTGCATTCTGTGATTCTGTGATCTTAAAGGTCTCACAACTGCAACAATTCTATGATTCTATGATTCTGTGATTCCTGTGCCTTTTCACTAAAGGAAGGCCCCTGCCCAGTGAATCTCAGGGTTCCATTGAAGCAATGTTGCCAGCACATTGACACTATCTTCTTTCTTCATTATCAAATCCTAATGTTCCATGCAACACTTAACCAGCAGATTTTAGCCCCCTTTGGTCACGAATTGGTTAATCATGTGAAAACACACTACAAGAGACTGGAGCAGAGCTTTCTTGGCTGAGCTAATGCCAAAGCCATAAACCACTATCTCAGTGCTGAAAGCTGTCAACAGCTATGTGAGTGGCTTGGGATTGCATCTTAAGGACCATTTGTATGCATTATTCTGCATAAGTGCACATCTGGTGACAACAGAGAACATGGTGTCTGAGCAGGCAGCAGCAGGGTGACAGGCAGTAAATCCAGGTAATCCCTGGCCTTGGCTCTCTGGAAGCTTTGGAAGTTCCCTCTAACAAACACACTGCACTTGCACACACACAAAAAAAGAGCCCAAACACTGCCAAAGCCTTTCAGGGCAGACAAGGAGTTAAAAGCCACTGACAAGAGGTGCACAGAACTGTTGGAGTGAGTCCGGAGGAGGCCAGAAGGATGATCCAAGGGCTGGAACACCTCTGCTGTGAGAATGGGCTGAGGGAGCTGGGGGTGTTCAGCCTGGAGAGGAGAAGGCTCTGGGGGGACCTTAGAGCTGCCTTCCAATACCTGAAAGAATCCTATGGGAAGGCTGCAGAGGGACTTTTCATAAGGGTCTGGCAATAAGGCAAGGGGGGGATGGTTTTAAGCTGAGGGAGTGTAGGTTTAAACTGGATTTTAGGAAGTTCTTCAGTACAAGGGTGGTGAGACTCTGGAATAGGTTGCCCAGAGAGGTCCTGGATCCTCCCTCTCTGGGGGGATGTTCAAGGCCAAGTTGGATGAGGCTTTGAGCAGCCAAGTCTGCTTGAGAGGTGTCCCTGCCCATGGCAGGGGTGTTGGAGAAGATGAGCTCTAAGGTCGCTTCCAGCCCAACCCATTTTGTGATTCTATAATCCATGACAAATTGACTTTACTAGTTTGGGGAGGAGTGAGTAAAGGCATCCATGGGCTCTCTCACTTCCCTTCAACTCCTATTATCTGCAAGTAACAAGATTTTAGCTTGTTCTGTCCCTTTTCACTGTGGAGACCATTGGTTGCTTCAACTGTGCAATGCATCTTGGTCTTGATACCCACCCTGGGGAAACCCGGGCTGGGGGGAGGGACACGACACACATGTCCCTTTCAGCCTGCCAAAGCCACAGTGTGATTGGCAGCATGGGACAGAGACCAAAGCAAGAAATAATCACTGGGAAATGATTGCAGCAAAACGATTTTTATGCTGTGGTATCGATTTCCACTAGTAGCAAAAGAAGTTTCTCTCCATAACGTGCACCTGATGAGTCCCCATTGCTGACACAGGGGTTTTGGTGGTTTCTTTTTTACCCTGTAGAAATACAGAAGCACCAATTTCTGAGGCACTTGGATTTCTCTGGAACTAAAATGTTCTGCTGACAATGCATAAAGCCATTTCTTGGGGAGTCCTGGACTGCAGAAGTCAGAGTGCAAGGTGAAGTCATAGAGAAGGAACTTTTAAACGAGTTGCATTGAGGTGGTTCATTGCTTTCTTATTTTATTGTATTTTTTTTCTCCCCAAAGCAACCTCTAATTTGGGAGAATGGAGATGAAAATGATACTGTAGATTTTCAGAAGAATCAATCTGTTACTCTTGGGTCTGACGCAGCTTTAGCTCAAGACAGAGGGGCAAGCAGCATATGGTGGAGAGTCTGATGTTTGAGCTGTAGGTGGTGGTGTTGCTTTATGGGAGTTTAAGTTCAGCGAGGATGGACTCCTTAAAAGGGCAGAAATAGAGGGAAATTGGGGTAGCTAATCAGTCAGCTACCTGCCAGCAGTCACCTTTCCTTTATCAGGTGCTCACAGAATGTCTTCTGGAAATGTTAATCCATATGGAAGTCTTACATGCCAGTGTGATTTAGGAACAGAAGCAGAAGAGCAATGCAAGCCTCTGTGGACAGATGCCAGTCAGACAATGGCAGAGGTTGTCTTTATCAACACAGTGCTGAGACACCATTCCTCTCAGCATTTTGCCTTTGTAGATGTTAACTCAATCTTCCTTTGCCTGGTGTCTTAGATTTCCAAGTGCATTTCACAGTTGCCTTGGTTTTGGTTTCAGTCAGTGTGTTTGTGATTTGTTGTGCAAGAGTTGTGCAAGGCTCTGTCTTGCAGGCAGAGTCTAATCTAACACCCGGTAGAGATCATTGACTTCAGTGAGCTTTGCACACACAGGAATCCCACTGGGCTGCTGTTTGTACACAAACTGAGCAATTAAACCTCACATCTCTATGAACTAATGCAGCCACTCTTCCCAGCTGCAGGATTTTTGATTCACCTTGTGGGCTAAAACTTGCCTGTAGAAGCACTCCTCTCATTTCAGTTGGCCAAAGGGGTGAGGTTCCACAAGGCTAAGGGGCTGAGTCCTGGATTTGGGTCCAAACAACCTCATGAATGCTCCAGGCTTGGGGCAGACTGGCTGGAAAGCTACCCAGTAAAGAAAGACATGGGATGTCTTCAACTAGAGCAGGTTGCCCAGAGCCCCAAACAGCCTGAGCTGCAATGGTTCCAGGGCTGGGGCACCTCCCACCTCTCTGGGAAACCCAGGCCAGTGTGTCACCACCTTCACTGTTAAAAAAATTGTACCTTCTTTCTCTCTTTGAGAGAACCATCACCCTTTGTCCTGCCACATCAGACCCTCCTCAGAAGTCTGTCCCCAGCTTTCTGCTCAATCCTTGATGCACTGAAGGTCACTAGAAGGTCTCCCTGGAGCCTTCTCTTCTCTAGGCTGACTAAGTCCTGGTCTCTCAGCCTGGTCTCACAGCAGAGGGCTTCCAGCCCTCCCAGCATTGTTGTGGCCTCCTCTGACCCTGCTCCAACAGGTCACTCTCTGTGCTGAGGACTCCAGAGCTGCCTCAGCACTGCAGGTTGGGTCTCAGCAGAGCACAGCAGAAGGGCAGAATCCCCTCCCTGCCCCAGCTGCCCATGCTGCTGGGCATCAGCCTGGGATGTGACTGGCCTTCAGACTCACTGTGCTTTTGTCTAAAGGCACCATAAGGAGCAAGAGACTGAGAAGGGCATAGATAGGAAAAAAAATCATAGGATGAGAAAGTGCTCAGGATCCAGAGTCACAGGCACATACTCGGTCACGCATTTAAGTACAGGCTTGGAATGGAGTGGTTGGAGTGCTTGCTTAGAGCAATTTCCAGACAAGGACACTTCTTAGATGTCACTCCTGGGACACTGCATGCAGACATAGTGCTTAACTGAGGTTTTCCCTCCTTCAGTGTGCTCAGACAAAGCCTGCACTGCTCCCATGCTTCTGGGAATACAGGAAAGAGAACAGGAGGGGTTCAGTGTGAGGAGTTCTCAGTCTCTTAGGCTGTTGGTTTGTTTGGTTCCACACATACACACCCCGCGGTGACAGAGCTTTCTGTGTCCTCCTGGCAGACACTGCTCAGCTTAATCATCATTTAAACTGCCAGTTCACTGCTCTCATGAGTCTTCATGCCTGCTAACAGTTTTAGAGTTGCTTTTCCTTGATCAGACGAAGACTTTCAGACTCCTTCTTCATTTTCCTTGCCTTGATCTCCACAAATGCTGACACATGCTAGCCTGACTCCTGCTTGTCATGAAACCTAAAGAATCCTAACAATGGCTAACCTCCATTTAACAGCTTCAAAGAGGGGATTTGGGTCAGGGCTTGGGTTTTTTTTTTTTGCTGTCTGAAAAGTTGGATGTATCTGTGTTATTTGTCAGGAAGGTCATTTGAGTCCAATTGAAAAGTGCCACAGATGACAGATCTCTGGTAGGACGCTGGGTTTAATTAATTTAACTTAATCTACTTAATGGATTTACTTGTAAGTTCTCAGAAAATTCACTCAGTGCTTAGTTTGGGGATGATACAGGGAGACTTTTTGCAGACTGCATACAGGCTGAGTCCTTATTTTTTACAAAATGGAGTGTTTTGGTATTATATGCAGCAGTTGGAGATTTAATGGGGTGCTTGGTGCCATGGTTTCATTGATTAGATGGTGTTGGATGAAGGGTTGGACTGGATGATCTTAAAGGTCTCTTCCAACCTGTTCTATTCTATTCTATTCTATTCTATTCTATTCTATTCTATTCTATTCTAGTCTAGTCTAGTCTAGTCTATTCTAGTCTAGTCTAGTCTAGTCTAGTCTATTCTAGTCTATTCTAGTCTATTCTAGTCTATTCTAATTTAGACTGGATATTAGAAAGTAATTCTTGACAGGGAGGGCGGGGAGACACTGAAACAGGTTGCCCAGGGAGGTTGTGGCTGCCTCCTCCCTGAAGGTGTTCAAGACCAGGTTGGATGAGTCCTTGAGCAACCTGGGCTGGTGGGAGGTGTCCCTGCCCATGGCAGGGGAGTTGGAACTAGATGACCTGTAAGGTTCCTTCCAATCCAACCCACTCTATGATCTATGAATTTGCTGGTTTTCATAGAACTAGCACCAACTTCATCACTAAAGGGCAAAGCCAGACAGCTTTAAAGTTGGAAAGTTCCCAAGATTAAGTTATTGCAGTGCAAGACAGTCTCATGTCATGAATTTTCCTTTAGGTGACCATATCTCTTTTAGTGTTTAATGTTGCCTAACAAAACATTGATTCATTATCCTTGCTGGCTGTTTGGTTAACAGATCTTACTTATTTCACCCAGTTCCAGAGAATCCTGGCATGATGGGGTTTGGAAGTGACCTCTGGAGATCATGCAGTCCAAGCCCCCTGCTAAAGCAGAGTCACCCACAGCAGCTTGCCCAGAACCACAATGCCCAGGTGGGTTTGGTATCTCCAGAGAAGGAAACTCCAAAACCTCTTTGGGCAGCCTTCTTTGGGGCTCCAGCACCCTCACACCAAAGAAGTTTTTCCTTCTGTTCAGATGGAACCTCCTGGGTGCCAGTTTGTGCCCATTGCCCCCTGTCCTGTCCGTGGGCACCGCTGAGAAGTGTCTACCCCTATCCTGTTGCCCCCTACCCTTTAGCTCTTGCTGAACATTGTGAAGATGCCTTCTTAGGCTGCTCTTCTCCAGGCTAAACAGCCCCAGGGCTCTCAGCCTTTCCTTGTAAGATTTCCTGAATTTACTGAAAAATGACTGAATATTAATCAAATCCTTATATAAAGACAATTATTAATTTCCCCATGGGGTTTCTTGTGGCAGCCATCACTGTGATAGGCCAGCACTTCACACTTTCCACCCCCTCCCCCCCCCCAACAACAACATTCTTGTTAAATTAGTTATTTTTATTCACATTCTCCAGATGGAAATGGAGACAGAGTGATTTAGATGCAAGTTGTTTATTCACTTTGTGTTGGGTTTTATAAATTAAATAGTTCTCACTGGTGCTAATTTTAGCTGCAAATTCTTAGCACATCTGATCAGCTACTTAAGGAGTAGGAAGCAATTAATGAAGCCTTGTCAAATATGTGACTTTTTATCTTGCAGCACGTTATCTGAGGACTATCACAGTGGCAGGGAAAGAAATACAGTTTCCCAGGATGATTACCTTAGGCATGAGCCCATCGTATCCTCCTCTCCACATTTGCCACTCACCTTCCAGCCTTCTGCAACAAATGAGGGGAATATCATGTGGAACCCCAAAAGGGGCATGGAATTCCAACTGGCATATATAAAGAGAAAGGAAGAATTGGTCTTTAATTGTAAAGAGCCCAGAGGGATTGCTTCTTGAAGTTACTAAAAGCAGACAGACTCCTTAACTCCTGGGCTACTTTATATTTCAGCAAGGTGAGTCTTGGTCTCCCCTCCAAGAAACAGGATAAGAGGACATGGCCTCAAGTTGTGCCATTGGAGGCTTGGGTTGAACATGTGAGGAGGAAGTTCTTCCCCATGAGAGTGGTGAAGCCCTGGAATGGGTTGTGCAGGGAGGTGGTTGAGGCCCTGTCCCTGGAGGTGTTTAAGCCCAGGCTGGATGAGGCTCTGGCCAGCTTGATCTAGTGTGGGGTGTCCCTGCCCATGGCAGCGGGGTTGGAACTAGATGATCCTTGTGGTCCCTTCCAACCCTGACTGATACTATGATACTATGAGGAACAATTTCTTCCCCAGACAGTTGTCAAATCCTGAAACAGGCATCCCAGGGCAGTGGTGGAGTCCCCATCCCTGGAAGGATCTAAAAACATGTTGATGTCGTGCTGAGGGATAAGATTTAGCAGCAGACTTGGTAGTGTTGGGTTAATGGTTGGACTTAAAGGTCTTTTCCAGCCTAATCAATTCTCTGATTCATAGAATCACAGAATGGCTGAGGTTGGAAAGGACCTTAGATATCATCTACTCCAACCTCCCTGCCAAGGACAGGGACACCTCTCAGCTAGATTTGGCCGCTTAAGGCCTCATCCAATCTTGTCTTGAACACCCCCAGGGAGGAGGCATCCACAGCCTCCCTGGGCAGCCTATTCCAGGGTCCCACCACCCTCATACTGATTCCATAATTCTGTAATTATTCTCTCTGTGGCTAACTGGAGAAGAGAGATGGAGCATGGCTGCTATGTTGCCAAGACAATAGGAACCATAAGACAGTGAAAACTAGGAAAGATCTGCCTAAAACAAACATAAACTGAACTAAAGAAACACAAGCATTGTAACAGTGGAGGATTGGGGGGGGGGTGGGTGCTGCTTGTTTTCCATTTTCCCTGTGAATTCACCAAAAAATAATTGATGAAGAAGTGTGGCAAAGCAATTGGGTGTAAAAACCACAGGACTCTGTATACTTCTCTGAGTGATTGTGGTTTACATCACAACCTGATGCTGTTTGTACTCAAATGAGATGTGGTTTACTATTCCATCCATTTTTAGTAGGGCTGTCATTGTATTTGCTCCTTTAATGAACTGTGGGGCTTGAGACCCTTGCAGTGCTCCCTTGGCTGAAGGAACTCTCTGGAGTGGAAGGTGAATATGCTGAACCATGTAATAGGAGAAATTATTTGGGGTTTTAATTAATATCTATAGCTATGTCTATATTTATATATCTGTATATCTCTATCTTTATAGATGTAGATATACAGATATAGATACAGACACAGATATATGCTGAGTCATGTAATAGGAGTATTTATTTGGGGTTTTAATTAATATCTCTATCTCTATATCATCTATATATATCTATATCTTTATCTATAGATATATGCTGAACCATGTAATAGGACAAATTATTTGGGGTTTTAAATAATATATGTATCTACATCATCTATATCTCTCTCTATATGTATATCTTTATCTATAGATATATGCTGAACCATGTAATAGGACAAATTATTTGGGGTTTTAATCCCTATCTCTATCTCTCTCTATATATATCTCTATCTCTATCTCTATATCATCTATATCTAAATCTCTAGCTCTATATCTATAGAGATATAGATATATGCTGAACCATGTAATAGGACAAATTCTTTGGGGTTTTAATTAATATATGCATCTGCATCATCTATATCTCTCTCTATATCTGTATCTTTATCTATAGATATATGCTGAATCATGTAATAGGAGAATTTATTTGGGGTTTTAATCTCTATCTCTATATCTCTATATCTCTATCTCTCTGTCTCTCTCTCTCTCTCTCTCTGTCTCTCTCTATCTCTATCTCATCTATATCTAAATCTCTAGCTCTGTATCTATGTCTATATTGATATTCAGATATATGCTGAACCATGTAATAGGACAAATTATTTGGGGTTTTAATTAATATATGTATCTATATCTATAACTGTATATAATCTATATCTATATGTCATCTATCTATATCTATATCATTATCTATAGATGTAGATACAGATATATGCTGAACCATGTGATAGGACAAATTATTTGGGGTTTTAATTAATATATGTACCTACATCATCTATATCTCTCTCTATATCTCTATCTTTATCTATAGATATATGCTGAACCATGTAATAGGAGAATTTATTTGGGGTTTTAATCTCTCCCTCTCTCTCTCTAGCTCTATATCATCTATATCTAAATCTCTAGCTCTATATCTATGTCTATATAGATATAGATATATGCTGAACCATGTAATAGGACAAATTATTTGGGGGTTTAATATATGTATCTATAACTATAACTGTATCTATATCATCTATATCTATATATCATCTATCTATATCTATATCAGTATCTATAGATGTAGATATAGATATATGCTGAACCATGTAATAGGACAAATTATTTGGGGTTTTAATATATGTACCTATATCTATAACTATAACTGTATCTATATCATCTATATCTATCTATATATCATCTATCTATATCTATATCTATATCATTATAGATGTAGATATAGATATATGCTGAACCATGTGATAGGACAAATTATTTGGGGTTTTAATTAATATATGTATCTACATCATCTATACCTACATCTATATCTATATCTTTATCTATAGATATATGCTAAACCATGTAATAGAAGAATTTATTTGGGGTTTTAATTAATATCTCTATCTCTCTATCATCTATAACTGAATCTCTCTATATATATCTATATCTATATAGATGTAGATATATGCTGAACCATGTGATAGGACAAATTATTTGGGGTTTTAATTAATATATGTATCTACATCATCTATATTTATCTATATATATAGCTGTATCTTTTTCTATAGATATATGCTGAGCCATGTAATAGAAGAATTTATTTGGGGTATCTGTGTCTTTATAGATGTAGATGTATGCTGAACCATGTAATAGGTGAATTTATTTGGGGTTTTAATTAATGTCTCTATCTCTATATCTATGTCTATATATAGACATAGATAGAGATTCAGATATAGATATATGCTGAACTAAGTAATAGGAAAATTTGTTTGGGGTTTTAATTAATATCTCTCTATCTATGTCTATCTATGTCTACATATCTATAAATATAGACATAGATATAGATGCAGTTATAGATACAGATACAGATATATGCTGAACCATGTAATAGGAGAATTTATTTGAGGTTCTAATATCTGTATCTGTATCATCCATATCATCTGTATCTACATCATCTGTCTATATCTATATCTAAATCTATATTGATGTAGATAATTTTTTACCTTTTAAAATTCAGAAGTATATTACATCCCAAATATTGTATGAAAGGCAACATAGAGAGGTGCAAACAGTCATCATAAAAAGCTCTTCAGTTGCAAAGGGATAGGAAAATATTGAACAATTAGGCAAAGCATTCAGGATTTATCTGCTTGATTGCACAGGGATCATATTTCTGTAACTCTGCTTGATGAAAATGTTGTTATTCTATACAGCAGTTGTCAACATGTAACTGGCTTGCATTTCATGTAAGGGTTTTTGCTATGGCTGTTCCTTTTAATAGGCCTGATCTAGAGCCACTGAAGCTACATAGGAAATTTCCAGGTGGCAAAGCTTTGTACCATGAATGCACTACTCTGTCTCTTGCCCCCAAAGCATTAACTACAGAGTAGTAATTATAGAACCATAGAATGGTCTGGGTTGGAAGGGACCTCCAAAGGTCACCCAGTCCAACCCTCTCTGCAGTCAGCAGGGACATCCCCAACTAGATCAGGTTGCCCAGAGCCCTCTCAAGCCTCACCTTGAATATCTCCAGGGATGGGGCCCCAACCACCTGCCTGGGCAACCTCTTCCAGTGTTCCACTGCTCTCATTGTGCAGAACTTGTTCCTAACATCTAATCTAAACCTTCTCTTTTCTAATTCCAAACCTTTGTTCCTTCAGGCCTTTATAAACAGTCTCTCTCCATCCTTCTTGCAGGCCTCCTTCATGTACTGGAAGGCTGCTATTTGGTTTCCCTGGAGTCTCCTCTTCTCCAGGCTGAACAACCCCAACTCCCTCAGCCTGTCCTCATAGCTGAATTGTTCCAACCCCCTGCTCATTGTCATGGCCCTAATTAAATGGATATAAGTGCATAAAAAGCCCTGTGCAGAGGAGATTCATGCCCTGCTGGCCATTCCTACCCTATGGACTCCAGAAATATGGAATTTGTAGTAAAATTGCACTCACCAATTCCTTCCTCTCTTACAAAATACAGACTTCATCCAAATATCTCCAGCCCTTACCCCTTTCCCTCTGTGAAAAGCATTCTCTCTGTAACATCTTTGATTTATAGCCAGAGAATTCCCACTGAGGCACCCTTAGAAATCTCAGCCAGGACACTTGCAAAGGAATCCAGAGACAGTCCCTCTGGTAACCACATCCCATAAATGTAGGGATTTACAGGTTGATCCCAGTATTTTAAACTCCATTTAGAAACCTAGTGGCAGCTGCTCCAGACCCAGAAATACTGCTGTCATCATGATTTTGTCATGATGCTGCTGTGAAAATTGGTCATAGAATCGTTCTTCATCTTGAGTTTCCCAAGGGCGCTGAGATAAAGCACAAGGCAGCCAAGTAATCTTCAAGTGATGGAAACAGGGATTAGTCTGGCAGGGATTACCTGTGGAAGAGAGAGCCCCACTCTTCTCACCAGACATAGATGAGAATATTGATAATAAATCTGGCTGAGAGAAGCTTTAGCACTCTTCTGTTTTATCTAAGTGGTAGAATTTGGCAGACATCTTTCCAAGCTAATGAAGCCATTGTGTAGGACACTTTTCTGATGGCTGTGCAGCACTAGAGAATTCAGCCCAGTCTTTAGCTGGTGTAAATCAACTCTGTTATCTCCTCAGGAAACTGGCAAGTCCTGTCATTCCCAAAGCCTCCCATAGCTTCAGGAATCAAACTACCAGCCTGAACGTTATATGTCCGCTGCAGGACAAAATGAAAGGGCTTCTCTTAATGCCTAGAAATCCCCTGGCCTCACCCTGCTCCTTATTACAATGTCTTGAAATTCAGCCAGAATGCTTAAGTAACTGAAGAATAATCTCCAAAGATTAAGAGATCTGCAACAAAAACAATAGGCAAGTGATCCCTAGAGTAAGGAGTTTTGTGATTCTTCTGCTGCTTATGTAAGTCCCTAGCAGCTTCACAGAAGTTCCAGCAGCAACAGAATCAAAGGGCAAGAGCATCCAGCCCCACAGAAGTTCCAGCAGCAGCAGAATCAAAGGGCAAGAGCATCCAGCCCCACAGAAGTTCCAGCAGCAGCAGAATCAAAGGGCAAGAGCATCCAGCCCCACAGAAGTTCCAGAAGCAGCAGAATCAAAGGGCAAGAGCATCCAGCCCCACAGAAGTTACAGCAGCACCAGGATCTGGAAACTAGAAATGATGAACAACTGGTTATATATCTACATACTGGACATAGGCTTTCCTTCCTCACAGATTGAAAGCTTCCTTGCCTGTTCAGGTTTCATCAAGTGCTTGAAGTACAGCTCCAGAGATATCTGCACTATCTCTACAGACAGGCAATTGGCTTCCCCTTTCTTGGCAGTCACTCATTTCACTGTTGTGCTGGCCTCAGCAGACACACAGGTCTTGGATTTGCCCAGGCCAGAGATGAGATCACATTTAAGTGGCACTGCAATTATAACATTTTCTTCTCTTCCCCCTTCTCAGCTTCCTTCACAGCCTTCTTCAGCTTGCAAAGTTTGCTGATTCCTTCCTTCTCTGTGAAGTAGCCCAACCCAAAGCAACTTCTTCTTTTCTTTTTTTTAAAGCTGTTTCTTTCCTTAACTTAGGGATGGTTTGTTTTTTTTTCCCCCCTCTGGATCTTCTCCACTCTTCATTTTCTGTCTGTCAAGGCCCTCTGTCAGTCTGCTTGACAAATCCTCTCTCACTGTGCTCCCAAGAACCTGGCTTTTGATCCAGTGTTCAGCCATTTCACCTCTGGGCTTCCTGTCCTGTAGCTTAGAAGATATGGCAATAAAGAGAGCAGGAGTAAGACTAATCCCTGAAATGGGCTAGGCAGTTCTCCTCCCTATTCTTCCCCAAGGCAAAGACACTGAGTTAAGTGAAATTCTGGCTATATGAAAAGAAACTGAATCTTACCTATAAAGTTTCTAATGGCTAGCACTGAGAGTCTCTCAGAGGGCAAAAACTGGGCCAGAACTGGCTGCAAATTCAGAGCAAATCTCCTCTGGGTAGTGGCAGGGAAATCATTCTTCCTCTACATAAGCAAATGGTTCTGTGCTCAGGCACTCAGAGGCAAGCTATTAATCCTGGGCCCGATCCTTCTGATACCAGTGGAAATCAGAAAGAAATGCCCTGAGGTCAGAAGAGTTACAGAAATGCATTAAAAATATCTTCAATTATTACTAGGGCCAGGACCCTGTTAGGAAAATAGGGATTAAGCCTCTGCCTCTCCACTCATTTGGCATTCCTGAACTTGCTAACACGAGGAGCAATGTGATCTAGCAGGCAGAGCACAGAAATAAGAGCTGGGAGGCCTTGACTCTGTTCCTGGCTCTGACAGTGACATATTAGGTGACAATGAGCAGATCCTTTTACTTTTGTAAGGCAACATTTCCCCTTTCACCCTCCCCATTGTTGGTCTGTAAATTCATTGGGCTCCAACAGGACCTTCTAAGTATTGTTATCATGTTAAGTAATAACAAACTTACCCTGGCAAAGATTCATTCTAAACCAAAATGAAATGGGGCTTACATAGGCTGAAGCTACTTAAATAACATATCAAGGTATTACAGAATCACAGAATTGTCAGGGTTGGAAGGGAGCACAAGGATCATCCAGTTCCAACCCCCCTGCCATGGGCAGGGACACCTCACACTAGATCACGTTGCTCACAGCCACATCCAGCCTTCAAAACCTTCAGGGATGAGGCTTCCACCACCTCCCTGGGCAACCTGTGCCAGTGTCTCACCACCCTCATGGGGAAAAACTTCTTCCTAATATCTAATCCAAATCTCTCCTCATCTAGCTTGGATCCATTCCCCCTAGCTCTATCACTACCTGACACCCTACAAAGTCCCTTTCTTGTAGCCCCTTTCAGATACTGGAAGGCCACAATAAGGTCTCCTTAGAGCCTCCTCTTCTCCAGACTGCATAGCCCCAACTCTCTCAGCCTGGAGAGGTGCTCCAGCCCTCTGCTCCTCCTCGTGGCGCTTCTCCGGACAGTGTTTATGAGCAGTGTACATTAGGACTGGAATGACATAAATCCAGAGCAATGAGGCTCTTGCCTTACCCCCAGCCTCATTTGTCACCAGCAGCCACAACGTTTCCTGAAGCTGACAAGAGATCAGTCTATCCAACTTGCAATTAGGGATCAAAAAGAAGCTTGCCGGCAAGATCTGACCTTAATGAAAAAAATTAACACTGTGACAGGGAAAAAAAAAAAAGAAGAAAGAAAGGCAAACAAAGTGCATTTTCAGTTTAATTAAAATGCCACCATTACAATGTAAATAATTGTGTTTTATTAATCATGGGCGTTCAGGCTTGAGACTGGAGCAATACTAATGATAATTAAGTTGCTGGTGCCGAGTACGGTGCCTTAATAATTACATAGCAGTTAATGCAGAATGCTAACTAAAACTGGGAAGTTCTGCACAGCAATTAGGCTATCTAAGGCTGCTAATTAGTTATGTTAATTTAGAATTCCTTTAGTTTCCTGTGTAGAGGGGAGCTTGTTAAAACTGCAAGTCCCCATTGTCACTCCTGTCATACGCAGGAGAGCTGCTGCTGCTGCTCTCTTTCCCTTTCCACTGAAGTTTGCACAATGATGTTTCACATCATCAAAGTGGTCTCTGAGGGAGCCAGATCTTGCAGAACCTCAGACTGTGTTTGTTAGTTATGTGCCTGGCGTGTGCAGGTTGGAGCATGTTTATAGCTCAGGTGCTTAATCATGACAAGGACCCTTCTGATTGTTAATGTCAAAGCAAAGCCCACTTATTAGTCCTATTTTACAGACAGACAAAACAAGGTGATCTTAAAGGGGATGAAGAGAATCCCAGAAGGACACAAAATCACAAATTGCCTGGTTGGAAGAGAGCCCAAGGATCATCTGGTCCAACCCTTCTAGGTAATAGTATGGTTTAAATGAACTGGCCCAGCACCCTGACAAGCTGAGTCTTAAAACTGTCCAGTGTAGGGGAATCAAGGCCAGGCTGGATGAGGCCTTGAGCAGTCTGGTCTAGTGGAAGGTGTCCCTGCCAATACTAGGGGGCTTGGAACTAGATGATCTTCAAGGCCCTTCTAAGCCAAACCATTCTATGAATTTATGAATCCACTGCTTCCCTTGGGGGATGATTCCAATGTCCAACTGTTCTCATGGGGAAGCATTTCCTTCTGGACCCTGATGGGAATCTCCTCAGCAGTAACTTGTCCCCTCACCCCTTGGCTTTCCATGGGAACTCCTCATAAAAAGAGAGTCTCTATCCTCCTGGTTGCCACCCTGTATGTCCTGGCCCACAGTAATAAGGTCTCCCCCAAGCCTTCTCTTCTCCAGGCTGAACAAACCCAGCTCTCTCAGCCTTTGCTCCCATGGCAGGTCCTCCAGTCCTCTGATCGTTCTGCTGGCACTTCTCTGGACAGAATGAGGACAAGAAACTCAACTGCTCCAGAGACAGAATAAAATAGTCATAGGTAATTCCTCCTTGCAGTCATAATACTGAGGAGTGTGTTTTAAGGTCTGTGCTGTTGAGTCAGGATTTGGAGCAAGGAGCTGTGAAGCCTGAAATGCCAAAGCAGTTGAGCTGAGGCTAGACGCTGCAAATAGCTTGAGGGCACAAGGTCTCAAAGGTAAAAAGGAGCTGAGAAAGTAGCCTGCAAGGGAAAGTGAACTGGTCAAAAGGCCCCACTTGTCAATTTAAAATTCTCCAGAAATAGAGGAAATCAAAAGGAGGAAGATTAATGACTCCTTTCCCTGCTTCTGCAAGGAACGGCTGTCAGGAGAAAAAGAAGACAGGTGCAGTCTTCTTTCAGAGAAACCTTGAGTGACTGGGAGTCAGTAACCTAATGTCCCCCACCTCCTTCTGCCACCTCACAACAGAGCAGTCCTGGCTAACCAGGTGGTCCCAGGTGACTGGAGATTGGCAAATGTGATGCCCACCTGAAAGAAGGTCTGGACGGAGGATCTGGGGAATGCAGGCCTGTCAGTCTGACCTCAGTGCCAGGAAAGGCCAAGGAGCAGAGAAGCTTGAGTGCCATCACACAACATGTACTGGGCAACCAGGTGGTCAGGCCCAGTCAGCATGGGGTCATGGATGGCAAGTCCTGCTTGACTAACCGGATCTTCTATGGCAAGGTGACCTGGACCTCCATTCCTGGAGGTATTTGAAAGACATGCAGATGTGGCACTTAGGCACATGGTTTAGTGGTGCCCTGGCAGTGTTGGGTTTATGATTGGACTGGATGGTCTTAAGGGACTTTTCCAACCCGATGATTCCATAGTTGTATTCTTTTATGTCTTTAGAGAAACAATCTGACTGGGGCCAACACAGAACCGCAGGGAACCTGCCTCTTTCTTTTCTCACTCTGTTGGCAGAGTAAGGGATATGAAACAAGGTCTTTTGCTAGGACAAAGGCAACATCAAGAGCTTTAAACCCTCATCTGACCTTTCTTAACACACATTCATTCTCTGTGTTAACTGTGAGGATAACTACTGTTCAGGCTAATGTTCAAACTACTCTTCTCACCAGTGTTCCAAGATGTTGCTCTGAGCTTGTTTGAAAAGGCACTGTGGCTATGGGGACTCTCCAGAGGCAGTGGAACAGGAGAAGAATGCCTCCCTCTTCCCTCAGCCTGCATGCTTGCAGGAGCTATTTTTGAGATTACAAATTAATACATATGGGGAAACAGATCCTCTCAGCAATAGAGTGTCAGCAGCTTCTGAGACTGGGAGATGCAGAGAAGCAGGGCTGGCAGCTCTGTGGGCTCTGTCGCCCCAGGCAAAGCAGCAAATCTGCCGTGTGGCATCACCCACACATCTCTACTGGACAATTAGATGTCCTTAATGTTTTTGCTGCACTTGCTGCCCTCACTGATAGAGCTGGCCTTTCAAAGAAGTTAAATCATCAGAAGAGCTCGGTGACACTCTTTATCCAACAGCTAGCAGGTCCTTCACAGCCCAGAGCCCTGCTTATAGTTTTTCCTAGAATCATAGAATCATTGAAGTTGGAAAAGACCTTCAAGATCATTGGATCCAACCATTAACCTAATGCTGCCAGGACACCACTCAACCATGGCCCCCAGCACCACATCTCCATGTTTTTTGAGCACTTACAGGGAAGGTGATTCATTCTAAACCAAAATGAAATGGGGCTTGCATAGACTGAAGCTACTTAACTAATATATCAAGGTATTACAGAATCAGAGAATTGTCAGGGTCGGAAGGGACCTCAAGGATCAGCCAGTTCAACCCCCCTGCCAGGGACACCTCACACTGCAGCAGGTTGCTCACAGCCACATCCAGCCTGGCCTTCAAAACCTCCAGGGATGAGGCTTCCACCACCTCCCTGGGCAGCCTGTGCCAGTGTCTCACCACCCTCATGGGGAAGAACTTCTTCCTCACATCCAATCTGAATCTACCCACTTCTAGTTTTGCTCCATTCCCCCCAGTCCTATCACTCCCTGACACCCTACCAAGTCCCTCCCCAGCTTTCTTGGAGCCTCCTTCACATACTGGAAGGCCACAAGAAGGTCTCCTCAGAGACTTCTCTTCTCCAGACTGAACTGCCCCAACTCCCTCAGTCTGTCTCCTTAGCAGAGCAGCTCGAGCCCTGTGCTCATCCTTGTGGCCCTTCCCTGAACACCTTCCAGCACCTCCAGATCCTTCCTGTATTAGAGGCTCCAGAACTGGACACAGTGCTCCAGGTGGGGTCTCACCAGAGCAGAGTAGTGGGGGAGAATCATCTCCCTGGCCCTGCTGGCTATGCTTCTCTTGCTGCAGCCCAGGATCTGCTTGGCTCTCTGGCCTGCAAGCGCTCACTGATGGCTTCTCTTGAGCTTCTCAGCCACCAGCACCCCCAAGTCCTTTTCTTCAGGGCTGCTCTGGATCAGTATCTGAACTGCACATTCACAGACAAGGAAACCAAACCCCAGAAGGTTTCAGGAAGTTATCAGGAAGTTTTGTGGTTAGGACTTAGACTTTAGAACTCTTTACCAAGTTCCTCATGCTTTAATTCCTGGGCTTCACTTCAGGAGAGGTCCTGCCCTGAGGCATTGCTACTTTACAGCCACCCTCCTGGTTACCTCCTGCACAGCACCCTATTCCTCTCTGAGTTTGGTTATTTTCATTGGCCATGGCAGTCTCAGCAGAGGCAGTTCCTCTTCATTCTGCATGGACAAGCAGGAGAGTTGCTGTTGGGGAACTGTCACGTATTAGACTGGACATTCGGAAAGAATTTTCATGGCAAGAGTGGTCAGACATTGGAACAGGCTGCCCAGGGAGGTGGTGGAGTCACCAACCCTGGGTGTGTTTAAAGGTGGCTTGGATGTGGTGCTTGGGCATACAGTTTAGGAGTGACCCTTGCAAAGTAGGGTTAATGGCTGGACTTGGTGATCCTGAGGGTCTTTTCCAACCTGAATGTTTCTGTGCTTCTGTGATACCACTTGCTAGCTGCATGTGTACCACCATAGATGGGAGCACTTGTGTCCAGGAAATATTGAAGTGAGCCACTTACCAAGCTGTCTCAGCAGGAGATCTTTGTCTAGAAAGTTGAAATGCAAACCACTCCAAGGCCTGAACAGATGAGCCCTTTCCAAACGCTTGCTAAAGAGCGGCTAAGAGCAATTAGGCAGAGTTCGGCTGATGTGCAGCAAGGTCACGCTGAGTTTGTTTGAGCATCTTCAAGCCTGAAGTCCCAGCAGAGCACGCACCAGGCCACTTTGGAAATTGGGCCTTTTGTCTGAAGACAGGTCAGCCTGCATCTGCTTCCCCTTCAAACCTCCCCCGAAGCACAGGCAGCTGGACTTTGTTCAAAGGCAATTTGGCAGGCGGCTCCGAGGGTTTTCTTGAAACCTTCCCCACAAACCCTTGGAAACACAAACCCTTGTGCTCATGCTGTTCTCCATGTGCTGGAGTAAGTGGCATGACACCACTGTAAGATAGCAGTGAGGGGAGGAAATGGCCCCGTGAGAGGCCCTTGTGGATAGCAATGGTGAGAATGAAGCCGTTAATCATCCTGCTGCATGGTGATGAGGCGCTGCTGCCAGGCTAATAAATACCCCGATCCAGCAGGCCGGGCCCTGCAACCAGATGTGTTCTTGTCTGCAGAGGCAGCAGAGGGATTTCAAGGTCTGCAGCGGGGCTGCTGGAGACAGAGGAATTATTAACAGTGTTAGCAATTTGAATAGTCAAATTGATGAGGGGCTCAGGGAAAATGTCAGTGAATTAGAAATCATTAGAGACACTTTGAGAAGCATTAGGGTTGAGAATTTTGTTAAAGGACGTGTTTATTGCAGAGATGACTGAGCCCTGCTAGAAACGAGAAGAGGTTTTGTGATAGCTCTTGACTGAAAGAACAAGGGCACAGGCATGCCTGTGAGCACACACACACACAGAGGTTCACAAGGACTGGCAAGCCTCTCACAGAGCCAAAGTTTCAGGCAAACAAAACGAGAGGGAGAATTTGAACAGGATGGGGAGTTGAAAGAGCAGCTTTTAATTGCTTCCTGATTGCTTGGCTCAAGTATTGAATAAGGTAAGAGGGAAAGCAGCAGAAGATGATTTTCTGTTTAAGGGCAACAAAGCTGGGGAAGGGTCTGGAGAACAGGGGTGGGGAGGAGCAGTTGAAGGAACTGGGGGTGTTCAGTGTGGGGAAGAGGAGGCTGAAGGGAGACCTCATTGCTCTCCACAACTCCCTGCAAGGAAGGTTGAGCCAGGTGGTGGTTGGTCTCTTCTCCCAAGGAACAAGTGAAAGGACAGGAGGAAATGGCCTGAAATTGTGCCAGGGGAGGGTTAGATTGGGTATTAGGAAAAAAGTCTTTGCTTCAGGAGTGGTCAGGGAGTGGAACAGGCTGCCCAGGGAGGTGGTAGAGTCACCATCTCTGGAGGTGTTCAAGAACTGTGTGGCCATGGCACTTGGGGACATGGTTTAATGGCCATGGTGGTGTTAGGCTGATGGTTGGGCTCAACGATCTTAGAGGGTTTTCCATCCGAAACAATTCTGTGATTCTCCCTCCTCCTGTTTCCCCACAGTGGTGAAGCACTAAGGAGGGGTGTTGGGGAGATGGGTCTGGAGAGAGCAGAGAAAGAAAAGGCATCCCAAGATCTCCTTCTGTGCATGGAAAGTCTGAAATACTGCAGAACTCATTACTGTGGGAGAAAAGCACTGCTCTATTGTCTGCATGTCAGAAATACTTGGGTTTGTGTACCACAATCAGCAGAAATCATCCATCTCTGGAATGTTTTCTATCCTCTTGATTAGCACAAAGTTAATTTGGTTCTTATCAGTCCAAAGCAAGGGGAGCATGAAATTAACTTGGGGCCAAATCTTCATTTCCTTCCTTCACCAACTTCCTTTTGATATAAACAATCACTTTGTTGAGTAAAGAATGAGTTTCAGGTGTGTGAGGACTTTATGATTCCTCCTCTTAGGGACTATTTCCATGTTATTGCACATGACATTTTGTGCATTTTACTGCTTCCTCTCCCAAAACCTTCTGAATACTCCTTACATACAGCAGGTCCAGTTTGGCTGTAAGTGTAACTCTCTGGCTTTCCAACTTCAGTCCTATTAATCACAATAGATTATTGGTGGTCAGTATAGCTATTTCTTTTCCTGTTCTGTGACAAGCCACAGTGGTCCAAGGAGATCCATGGTCAGCGCCTGGCTTGGACAACAGCACTCTGAGTGGTGGTGAATGGTGCCACAGCCAGCTGGCAGCCAGGCACCACTGGTGTCCCCCAGGGATCAGTGCTGGGCCCCAGCCTGTTCAATATCTTTATTGATGATCTGGAGGAGGGGATGGAGTCCATCATCAGTAAGTTTGCAGATGACACCAAGCTGGGGGCAGGAGTTGATCTGTTAGAGGGTAGGAGAGCTCTGCAGAGGGACCTTGCCAGGCTGAGCAGATGGGCAGGGTCCAAGGACATGAGATGTAATACATCTAACTGCTGGGTGCTACAAATTGGCCACAACAACCCCATGCAGTGCTACAGGCTGGGGTCAGAGTGGCTGGAGAGCAGCCAGGCAGAGAGGGACCTGGGGGTACTGGTTGATAGTAGACTGAACAAGAGCCATCAGTGTGCCCAGGGGGCCAAGAAGGCCAATGGCATCCTGGCCTGCATCAGGAACAGTGTGGCCAGCAGCAGCAGGGAGGTCATTGTGCCCTGTGCTCAGCACTGGTTAGGCCACACCTTGAGTCCTGTGTCCAGTTCTGGCCCTCAGTTTAGGAAAGATGTTGAGTTGCTGGAAGGTGTCCAGAGAAGGGCAACAAAGCTGGGGAGGGGTTTGGAGCACAGCCCTGCGAGGAGAGGCTGAGGGAGCTGGGGTTGCTTAGCCTGGAGAAGAGGAGGCTCAGGGGAGACCTTATTGCTGTCTACAACTATCTGAAGGGAGGTTGTAGCCAGGTGGGGGTTGGTCTCTTCTCCCAGGCACCCAGCACAAGAACAAGAGGACACAGTCTCAAGCTGTGCCAGGGGAGGTTTAGGCTGGATGTTAGGAAGAAATTCTTCCCAGCAAGAGAGATTGGCCATTGGAATGTGCTGCCCAGGGAGGTGGTGGAGTCACCATCACTGGAGGTGTTTAGGAGGAGACTTGATGGGGTGCTTGGTGCCATGGTTTGGTTGATTACTTGTTGTTGGGTGACAGGTTGGACACGATGATCTCAAAAGGTCTCTTCCAACCTGGTCTATTCTATTCTATTCTATTCTATTCTATTCTATTCTATTCTATTCTATTCTATTCTATTCTATTCTATTCTATATGGTCTTCTAGTTTTGAAGGCTGAACTCTTTTATCCCCTTCAAAATGTAATACTCCTCCACTGTTGTCTACAGGAGCTTGTCTTTCTCTCTTACACCAATAGTCAACACAGGCACTTCTGAAACAGCCACATGGAGTCTTCAAGAGGCAGCCCAAAGCCATCAGCATCAGTAGGGGTTGTCAGTGATTGTCACTCTCCATAGTCTCCCCTGGGTTTTGGGTGGCTGATGGAGTGCTGCTTTAGTGAACACTACCAAAGATGCTGAGGGGCATGGTTTAGTGGTGACCTGGCAGTGCTGGGTTAATGCTTGGACTTGATGACTGGAAAGGTCTCTTCCAATCAAAATACTCTTATGATTCTGTGAATCCACTATGGGTTAAAATGAGTAGGGACAAAACCTCATGTCTTCCTAACAAGGTTTCCCTTCCATAGTCACTGAGCATTTCTGAATCTCCTTCTCTCTTCCCCCAGCCTTCTCAGTGAAATGTGTTTCACAGGGGCATTGTTCAGAGCTATTTTAATAGAAGTGAGCTGCTCCACACACAGAGCTGCTGCCTATCCCAAACTTATGGAAAACAATAAAGAATTCACACACTGAAAACAAGGTCAAACAGAATCACAGAATCACAGAATTAACCAGGTTGGAAAAGACCTCTGAGATCATGAAGTCCAGCCTATCACCCAACACCATCTGATCAACTAAACCATGGCACCAAGTGCCTCATCTAGTCTCTTCTTAAACAATTCCAGGGACAGTGACTCCACCACCTCCCTGGGCAGCACATTCCAATGGCCAATCTCTCTTTCTGGGAAGAATTTCTTCCTAACAGCCTAAACCTCCCCTGGCACAGCTTGAGACTGTGTCCTCTCCTTCTGTCACTGGTTGGGAGAAGAGACCAACCCCCCACCTGGCTACAACCTCCCTTCAGGTAGTTGTAGAGAGCAAGAAGGTCTCCCCTGAGCCTCCTCTTCTCCAATGCAAAACATACCACAGTCTTTCTTGGCCCTGTTGCCTTTTCTCCTTCTGTTTTCCCTCCAAGATCAGTGGATGCTCCCATTCAGGAGACATTTCAAAAGGGCACTTTGTCGAGGCCACTTATAATTGCCTTTCTTGATGCACCTTACATCCCTACAGAAATCTAATTTGCAGCATGGGGCTTTGTAATTTCATGCTAGAACAGCAGAAAATGGAAGAATAACTCATCCAGAAGGAGGGGATTATGTAACAGTAGCAAAAGGGAATCAGCAGAGACAGTGAGGATCCTCTGGAAAGTCGTCTTGCTGGTTCTGCAGGGCCCTACCCCTGCTAATTAGCTTCAACCAACAGGGAGAGATGTTGCCAACCAGCAGAAGGGAAGGCAGGGAGGGAGGAGAAAAGCTTGGGATGAATATAGCTCACCTAAATTCACTCAGACAAAAAGGTACATTGCAGCTGCAGAAAAGCCTTCTCTATTGCCCATGCTCCAGCTTTCCCTTTCCTTTTCCCGTCCAAAGTAGTAAGCGGCGTGACAAAACCCAGCGGCCTTGGTGTCACCCCTGAGAATGAAGACAGGCATTTGGGGTAGGGATGTGCACAGCCTGTGTGGTGGGCTGAAATTCCCCCCAACATCAAATTGCCAGACCAGAAAGCAAATGAAGCTGTATTTACAAGCAAAACTGTGATCTACCTACCAAATGCAATGAATCTGTACACAATATACAATATTGACATATATTTACCATTTATAAACAGCACAAAAACCCCCCTGGACAAAACCAGGGGGTTACCAACAGCTCCCTTCTCTCCCCCCTTTTCCCCCCATACATGGGACAAGAGAAAGGAAAGCAGAGTGTTGCTGTTGGTACTTAAACACAACAAAGAACACAGCCAAGGTCAGCAAAGCCAGCAGAAAGAGTAGCTAGCAGCATCTGCTAGAGAGGAGGAAGTGGAAAAGAGAAAAGAGTTAATTCACCAAACTAACTTTATGTTGGTTTTCAGACCAATGAGAGTATATTAGAGGTGTTGGAATATGTTAGAGTATATCAGAGGTGAGGAGAAAGTTCTTCACTGAGAGAGTCATTCACCATTGGAATGTGCTGCCCAAGGAGGTGGTGGAGTCCCCATCCCTGGAGGTGTTCAAAAAAGGATTGGATGTGGCACTTGGAGCCATGGTTTAGTTGTCAGGAGGTGTTAGGTATTAGGTAACAGGTTGGACTTGATGATCTCTGAGGTCTTTTCCAACCTGGTTGATTCTGTGATTCTGAAGATAAATGTTTTACTCTAGACATTGTTTGTTGCATGTAGTGAAGGAGCTCAGTTATACTTGATGTGGTTTGGAAGATTTCATGGTTTAGCTTTCAATGGTTGTGACAGTTGTTTAGTGAATTCATAGAACCAGAATGGTTTGGGTTGGAAGGGACCTTAAAGATCCTCCATTTCCAACCCCCTACCATGGGCACAGAATCACAGAAACATTCAGGTTGGAACAGACCCTCAGGATCACCAAGTCCAACCCATAACCCTACTCTACAAGGATCATCCCCTAAACCATATCCTCAAGCAGCACCTCCAAATGACCTTTAAACACTTCCAGGGTTGGACTTGATGATCTCTGAGGTCTTTTCCAACCTTATTGATTTTATGTTTCTATGATTTAGACCTTGTCATTATTTTCCCTTTTACATCCAATGGTAATTTATTTGCAGTCTATCACTTTCTGCTCAAGATCTGTGGAAAACACTCTAGGCACAGCCTAAAACTACCCCAGCCTGTTACAAGTCCTGCCACACAGAAGCATGCAGTGCTGGGGGAGGCACAAGAAGTGTTTGGTATGAACCTGTGTGTTGAGTTGACTTGATGATCTCGGAGGACTCTTCCAACCTGGTTGATTTTGTGAGTTAATGGAAGCTGTGCACTCTGCCCTGGCAAGGACACTCATTAGCAAAGCAAAAGAACTGCTGACAGACACTGAAGAAACGTTGAAGACTGATGAGCTGGATTAGGAAACCTTGTTAACTATTCCAACACATGGGTGCTCTAAAGGTGCCATGGATCTTCAGTAGACAATAGCAAAGGCAGCCTCATACAGCCCACTTTGCTTGTCCTGATATTGGAGTGTGTGAGGATGAGACTGGGGGTGGTGTTCTGCTTTCCCTTTTATTTTGTTCAATACTTGACCCAAGCAATCAGGAAGCCATTAAGAGGGTCCAGAGGAGGCTATGAAGATGATCAGAGGGCTGGAGCACCTTCTCTGTGGTGACAGGGTGCAAGAGTGGGGGCTGTTCATCCTGGATAAGAGGAGGTCCTGCAGAGACCTTAGAGCAGCCTTCCAGTACCTGAGGGGGGCCTACAAAAGAGCCAGGCAGGGACTTTTTACAGGGGCCTGTAGTAATAGGATGAGAGGCAATGGCTTTGAGCTGGGAAAGGAGAGATTTAGACTGGAGATTAGGAAGAAATTGTTGGGAGTGAGGGTGGGGAGACACTGGCACAGGTTGCCCAGGGAGGCTGTGGCTGCCTCCTGCCTGGAGGTGTTGAAGGCCAGGCTGGATGAGGCCTTGAGCACCCTGGGCTGGTGAGAGGTGTCCCTGCCCATGGCAGGGGGTTGGAACTGGATGAGCCTTAAGGTCCCTTCCAACCATTCTATGAATCTAAGAACATCAAAGACAGTGCTGTGTGCAGATATTTTAGATCCCCCTTAACTTTAAAATAGCCCCCACAGAGGCACAGATAAAATATGCTGCCAACCAAGAGATAAGGGTACATTGCCTCAGGCTCAGGCTGGAGAAAAACCCAGCAGGGGAACTGCCATGGATAGGAGCAGGAGGTGGGTGAGAGAGCCAAAGAGAGAGAGGCAGAGGAGCTCTGCTGCATGTGGCATTCCAGGATCTGAAGGGGCCTACAAGAAAGCTGGAGAGGGACTTTGGAGGGTGTCAGGGAGTGATAGGACTGGGGGTTGGAAAAAAATAGGAATGGGTAGATTCAGATTGGATGTTAGGAAGTTCTTCCCCATGAGGGCAGTGAGCCACTGGCACAGGTTGCCCAGCGAGGTGGTAGAAGCCTCATGCCTGGAGGTTTTGGAGGCCAGGCTGGATGTGGCTGTGAGCAACCTGCTGCAGTGTGAGGTGTCCCTGCCCATGGCAGGGGGTTGGAACTGGCTGAGCCTTGAGGTCCCTTCCAACCCTGACTATTCTGTGAGTCTATACTCTGTGTTCAGCACCTCAGTGTCCTCTTTGTCTTCTCCAACCCAAACAATTCTGATTCTGTGTAACATCTTAAAGTTCTTGCTGTTAGTAACACTTTGCTTTAGACTCCTCAGTTACTACTTTACCAGCAACAAAACTCCACAGTTTAGTGGCAGTACATTTGCTGCATTTTTAAGAATGAAGGCCTGTTACCATGGTAAGAGTAGCTATGAAGCTCTGCAGGGCTGTCCACATCAGGTTGGAAATCTCCTCTTGTACTACTTTTGGCTGTGACAGAGTTAATTTCTTCACTGTAGCTCATATGGTGCTGCATTTTGGATTTGGGATTAAAACACCGTTGCTAACACAAAGATGTTTTAGCTGTTGCTGAGCACTTCCTACACAGCTTCAAGGCCTTTTCTGCTCCTCATACCATGCCACCAGTGAGCAGGCTGGGAGAGCACAACTTAGGAAGGGACACAGCCAGGACAGCTGACACCAACTGACCAAAGGGACATTCCATACCATATGGTGGCATACTGCAGGCTGGCATGGGCTGCTGTCACTCAGGGACTGCTTGGACATTAGTTGGCTGGTGGTGAGCATTTCCTTCTCCATCACTTGTGTTTCTTGGCTTTGTTCCTTGCGGCATTTTTGACTCTTTCTTTGTTGTTTTGTACTTTATTTTAATAGAATAGAATCACAGACTTGTCAGGGCTGGAAGGGACCTCAAGGATCAGCCAGTTCTAAACCCCCTGCCACGGGCAGGGACACCTCACACTACAGCAGGTTGCTCACAGCCACATCCAGCCTAGCCTTAAAAATCTCCAGGGATGAGATTTTTTTCCACCACCTCCCTGGGCAACCTGTGCCAGCCCTTCTCTGGACACTTCAAGTGTCTCAATGTCCTTCTTAAATTGAGGAGGCCAGAACTGGACACAGGACTCAAGGTGTGGCCTAACCAGTGCTGAGCACAGGACAGAATGACCTCCCTGCTGCTGGTGGCCACACTGTTCCTGATACAGGCCAGGATGCCATTGCCCTTCTTGGTCACCTGAGCATACTGATGGCTCATGTTCAGCCTACTGTCGACCAGTATCCCCAGGTCCCTTTCTGCCTGGCTGCTCTCCAGCCACTCTGACCCCAGCCTGTAACACTGCCTGGGGTTGTTGTGGCCAAAGTGCAGCACCTGGCACTTGGACTTGTTCAATGCCATCCCATTGGACTCTGCCCATCTGTCCAGCCTGGCAAGGTTCCTCTGCAGAGCTCTCCCACCCTCTAACAGATCAACTCCTGCCCCCAGCTTGGTGTTGTCTGCAAATTTACTGATGATGGACTCCATCCCCTCATCCAGATCATCAATAAAGATGTTGAAGAGCATGGGGCCCAGCACTGATCCCTGGGGGACACCACTGGTGCCTGGCTGCCAGCTGGCTGTGGCACCATTCACCACCACTCTCTGGGCTCAGCCTCCAGCCAGTTCCTAACCCAGATCAGAGTGTTGCTTTTGAAGCCATGGACATGGCATGAAGGATTTAGGGATGTGTGAGAGGGTAGTGTGTTGGTTGGGGCTGGTTAAGGCAGGCTGTCGTTAGTGGACTTGAATTCAGGCAATGCATGTTTACATTTGGTGAAACCCTTTTGTCTGTGCATCCAGGGCCAACAGGCACAGGATCTTGCTCAATACAAATAAACAAATACCTGCTGTTGTGGGGATGGGAAGGTAAATCCTAAAGCCCAGCATGGCAGCTGGCCAACTGGTAATCATGCCGAGCCTCCAGGATTATCACTGCCATTTATGCACAAAGCAGGTAGGCAAAGCTTGCCAGGCAGCAGCTAGCAAACAAAGAGGACCCTGAACAAATATGATACAGGAGGCAAAAGTATAAAATCTTTGACAGCAAAGAGAAAGCTGTGATTCCAGGACATCATTTGCACTGTAGCTTGTAGCAGTGGAGAAAAACTCCAGAGATAAAAAGCCTAGAACAACCCCTTTATCTCCTCCCTGCCTGTCCTGTGTGACAAGTACCCTTTGAAATCAGAAGGGATACAGCCCAGAAGAGGAAAGTTTGAGCACAAAGAGATTGGGCAACACTCAGAGGTAAGGTGAAGTCAGAACAAAGAAGGTTTCTATTTAAGATGCAGAGCTGTGACTCAGAGGAACTAAATTTTCTTCCTGCATCCTTCCTCCTTTCCTCTGTGTCATGGTTTAAGCCCAGCTGGCAACAAAGCAGCAAGCAGCCACTCGCTCACTCCTCCTGCAACAGTGGTATGAGGAGGAGAAAATAAACCCAAAGGCTCATGGGTCAAGACAAAAGCAAGGAGAGAGCACCCACCAGTTATGGACACGGGCAAAACAGACTTGAAAGTGGGGATAAAAAGAGTGATTTCATTTGTTCCCAAACGAATCAGAGCAGGATAATGAGAAATACAACCTTCCCCCCACCCCCCTCTGCTTCCTGGACTCAGCTCTGCCCCTGATTTTCTACCTCCTCCCCACCACTGGCACAAGGGGACAGGGAATAGGGGCTGTGGTCAGTCCATCATAGGTTGTCTCTCCCACACCTTCCTCCACAGGAGAAGAAGGTCCTAACCCTAACCCTAACCTTCCGGCTTTATACAACACCCTGAAAGAAGGTTGAAGCCAGGTGGGGATTGGTATCTTCTCCCAGGGAAGAAGTGATAGAGATGAGAAGGAATGGTCTCAAGTTGCTCCAGGAAAGATTTCAGTTGGATATTAGAAGAAACTCCTTCACTGAAAGGTTTCTAAAACATCGAAATAGGCTTGCCAGGGAGCTTTGTTGCATCACCATCCCTGGAGGTGGTTGGAAGATGCTGAGATGTGATGCTGAGGGACATGGTTTAGTGGCAGTGCTGGGCTGAGGGTTGGACTTGATGATCTGAAAAGTCTCTTCCAACCAAAATGATTCTGTGCTTCTGTTTTACATGCACACATGCTTCTACAGTTACCCAACTAGAAGACCACTGCATGTTAGTGACTTGTGGGCCACCTAACCTGGGACAGTGCAGGCTGTCTGTGCTGTGCTGTGCATTCAGCCTGTGCTCCACACACAGAATCACAGAATCACAGAATTGTTAGGGTTGAAAGGTACCCTAAGGATCATCCAGTTCCAATCCCCCTGCCATGGGCAGGGACACCTCACACCACAGCAGGTTGCTCACAGCCACATCCAGCCTGGCCTTAAAAACCTCCAGGGATGAGGCTTCCACTACCTGCCTGGGCAACCTGTGCCAGTCTCTCACCACCCTCATGGGGAACAACTTCTCCTAACTTCTAATCTAAATCTGCCCTCTTCTAGCTTGGATCCATTCTCCCCACTCCTATCACTACCCAACACCCTAAAAAGTCCCTCCTCAGCTTTCTTGTAGCCCTCTTCAGATACTGGAAGGCCACAATAAGGTCTCCTTGGAGCCTCCTCTTCTTCAAACTGAGCAGCCCCAACTCTCTCAGCCTGTCCTCACAGGAGAGGTGCTCCAGTGCTCTGTGACCAAGAAGAAAGCCAACTGCTAATTGTAATGAGGAGCCTGTTGGCAGCTCCCACATGACACCAGTGATTACAGGGTAGGCAGGGATGAAGCAGACTCTCTAAAATTTGGGTTTGTGCTTTTCTTTTGCCATTTCCTGTCAATTACAGTGTGTATGTTACGTATTGCAGTGGGTGCTGAAGCCCTTCACCAAAAGGACCTTTTGTGCTAAACACTCTGTGCATGTTTATTGACACAGAGATCCTGCCCTTAGGCACACAGAGTGGTAACACACAAAAGGTGTGTGGAGAGGCAGGGTGGCCAGATCATTTACTGAGATCACAGAGCCTGTGGGAACTGAACTTAGATCCTCAGCAAGTCTAACGAGGTGAACATTGCTCTTGTGTTTAAAGCAATGAGCTCTGAACATAATCACAGAATCACCAAGGTTGGAAGAGACCTCAAAGATCATCCAGTCCAACATGTCACCACAGACCTCATGACTAGACCATGGCTCCAAGTGCCACCTCCAGGAATGGTGACTCCACCACCTCCCTGGGCAGCACATTCCAATGGTGAATGACTCTCTCAGTAAAGAACTTTCTCCTCACCTCCAGCCTAAACTTCCCCTGGCACAGATTGAGACTGTGTCCTCTTGTTCTGGTGTTCCTTGCCTGGGAGAAGAGACCAACCCCCACCTGGCTCCAACCTCCCTTCAGGTAGTTGTAGAGAGCAAGAAGGTCTCCCCTGAGCCTCCTCTTCTCCAGGCTAAGCAACCCCAGCTCCCTCAGCCTCTCCTCGTAGGGCTTGTGCTCGAGGCCTCTCCCCAGCCTTGATGCTCTTCTCTGGACACATTCAAGTGTCTCAATGTCCTTCTTATAGATTAAGGGGCCCAGAACTGGACACAGCACTCAAGGTGCTGAGTACAGGGGCACAATGGCCTCCCTGCTGCCCCTGGCCACACTGTTCCTGATGCAGGCCAGGATGCCATTGGCCTTCTTGGCCCCCTGGGCACACTGCTGGCTCCTGTTCAGCTGTCTGTCAACCAACACCCCCAGGTCCCTTTCTGTTTGGCAGCTCTCAGCCACTCTGACCCCAGCCTGTCGCTCTGCATGGGGTTGTTTTGGCCAAAGTGCATCACCTGGCACTTGGATTTGTTGAATGCCATCCTGTTGGCCTCTGCCCATCTGCCCAGCCTGGCAAGGTCCCTCTGCAGAGCCCTTCTGCCCTCTAACAGATCAACATCTGCTCCCAACTTGGTGTCATCTGCAAACATGCTGATGACTGACTCAATCCCCTCATCCAGATCATCAATGAAGATATTAAAGAGGATGGGGCCCAGAACTGATCCCTCATTAGAAGTGTCCCTTGTAGGGAGGAGACAAGTTTTCTCCTTCACTCAGGTGCTTGTGTGACTGAACAATATGGTGGCACCTTATGTGGTGACACCTAATGAGCAGTAAACAGAAGCAACAGGCAGGAAATGCTTGCAATGTTTAGCTACAGATGTAGACTCATCTAACCCAGATGTTTGAGCATTCTGAAGCTGCAGCTGACTCAGTATCTAACTGCTTTTCTTCAGCATTGCTTCTCCTACCCTAATAGCTCTGAGGTTGTTGGAAGATACCTGCTAAAAAAGTTGCTGCATTTTAGAGGTGCTGCACTCTCACAGTCCTATTGATCTCCCTGAGACTGCTGTCCCTCCCTGGGCAGAACCCCAGATGCTCTGTCAAGGGAGGCTGAAGGACTGACCACCACGAAACCAGAGCCAGCAGGTGCAAGAACTCTTTCCCGGCGGGAACCGACTGTATTTCTGCCCAGCTTACCCTGCTCCTCGTGACCTGTCACATCCATCAAGAGAGGCTCTGGAGGGAAGATGGAAATGGTAAATCAGGCTACTGTAATAGTTGAAAATAATCTTCTCCAAGGGGAATACAGGCTAGGGACTTCTAAGAAGATGGGACTTTAGAGCTGACAAGTGTATCTAGCGTGTCAGCGTGGTAATGAAGTTAGTTCTGCACTGTTTGGAAAACAGCAGATTCCCTTGCAAGGTTTCTGATTAAACATCTAACAGAAAATGATGATTTCCTCGCAGGCACTTAGGCTTCAAACATAAAGACACAGAGGAAGAGCCAACCAGAGAACAAACCTGCTAAATACCACCACTGAAAGCCATGGAGTCCTCATCATCCTCACTGTTAATTATAGAAACTAATATCTATAAAATTGAAGTACCCAGTGGGAGAAAGAATGACATTTAACTTGCAGAATTCCTCTTCCCTTCAGTCCTTTTACACACACAGAAAATTCCTTATCCTGGAAAAAAAAACAGCAGTAGGAGAAAGGACAGAGATAGCCTTTCCCTTTGCATGCTCTCAAGCAGCAGCAACAAACAAGCTAACAGACAAAGGAGAAAAGCTCTGGTTTGCTGCATGTAAGGAGCTGATCTGCTGGAGAGCAGCCCTGTGGAGAAGGACCTGGGAGTACTGGTGGATAAATTATCCATGGGACAGCAATGTGTCCTTGTGGCCAAAAGGCCAATGGGATCCTGGGGTGCATTCAGAGCAGTGTGGCCAGCAGAGCCAGGGAGGATCTCCTCCCCCTCTACTCTGCCCTGGTGAGGCCCCACCTGGAATATTGCATCCAGTTCTGGGCTCTCCAGTTCAGGAGGGACAGAGATCTGCTGGAGAGGATCCAAGGGAGGACTACAAGGATGCTGAAGTGTCTGGAGCACTGCCTGATGAGGAGAGGCTGAGAGACCTGGGGCTGTTTAGTCTGGAGAGCAGAAGACTGAGAGGGAATCTAATAAATGTCTATAAATACCTGAGGGCTGGGGGTCAGAAAGGAAGGGACAGGGACAGGCTCTGCTCAGTTGCACCCTGGGATAGGACAAGGGGCAATGGATATAAACTACAGCACAGGAGGCTCCACCTCAACATGAGGAAGAACTTCTTCACTGTAAGGGTCCCAGAGCACTGGAGCAGGCTGCCCAGAGAGGTTGTGGAGTCTCCTCTGGAGACTTTTAAGCCCTGTCTGGATGCATTCCTGTGCGACCTGTGCTGGATTCTATGGTCCTTCTCTGGCAGGAGGGTTGGACTTGAACATCTCTGGAGGTCCCTTCCAACCCCTATCATCCTGTGATCCTGTGATTTCTATAATGATGTTGAGAAGGTAGAGGAGCAACATTTGCTGGCCTGGGGATGGAGTGGGAGAGAAAGAATTTCTGCCTGTTGCTGTGAATGTGGTCTGCCACACAAAGGTGCAACTCCAATGCACAGCAAAAAGCATCTTTTGCAAAATGCAGAGCATTTCTTGTGCCATTTCCACCACTGTTTCTCACACACTCTCCCAAAGCTGATGTGTAGTTCATAGCAGGTAAGAGTGATGACAGTGAGGAAGGCCAGAGGGAACTACTGCTCTATGGATCCAGCCCATATCAGAGTGGAAATGTAGAAAAAGGAAAGGGATGTTGCAAGCCTCAAGCCTTTGGAATCCTCATGTGCTGGGCACAGCTTCTCAGGTTGTATGCTGAAGGGAGGCCACATTGCTCTCTACAGCTCCCTGAAAGGAGCTTGGAGCCTGGTGGAGGTTGGTCTCTTCTCCCTAGCATCAGACAATAAAATCAGAGGAAATGGCCTGAACATGTGCCAGGGGAGCTTTACATTGGAACAATGTATTTGCTGCAAGAGTGGTCAGACACAGGCAAACAAAACGAGAGTGAGCATTTGAACAGGATGGGGAGTTGGAACAGAAGCTTTTAATTGCTTCCTGACTGCTTGGGTCAAGTATTGAATAAGATAAAAGGGAAAGCAGCAGCAGATGATTTTCTGTTTGTTAAGGGCAACAAAGGTGGGGAAGGGTCTGGAGAACAGGGGTGGTGAGGAACAGCTGAGGGACCTGGGGGTGTTTAGCCTGGAGAAGAGGAAGCTGAGGGGAGACCTCATTGCTCGCTACAGCTCCCTGAAAGGAGGTTGGAGCCAGGTGGTGGTTGGTCTCTTCTCCCAAGGAACAAGTGAAAGAACAGGTGGAAATGGCCTGAAATTGTGCCAGGGGATGGTCAGGTTGGATATTAGGAAAATTTTCTTTCCTGCAGGGGTGGTCAAGGACTGGAACAGGCTGCCCAGGGAGGTGGTAGAGTCACCATCTCTGGAGGTGTTCAAGAACAGCGTGGCCATGGCACTTGGGGACATGGTTTAATGGCCATGGTGATGTTAGTTTCAAAGTTGGGCTCAATGATCTTAAAGGCCTTTTCCAAGCAAAACAATGCTCTGAATCTGTTTGGCCTTCTATAGGTGCTGGCCACACAGCAGAGTGCGGTGCTCATCTTTTGTTTGTGGTACCAGCTCAAGCTTAATGATGTACAACGGGGCTGAAACAATAAGATGGAAATCCCAGCTGGCTTTCAGACTGCTTGTAACAAACAATAATTTCCACTTCAGCAGCATGCAAGGTACTGACAGCACACTGCAAACTTTAATTAATCCTCACAGTCCGGTTGGGATGCAGAAGGATTGCAGCCTTCATCGCAAAGGGAAGATAGCTCTGTGAAACATGGCCACTCTGTACCAGCACAGAAGATTACCCAGGAACTTCAGCCAAGATGCAGAGTACACTAAAGCCACAAGGGAATTCACAGAATCACAGAACCAACCAGGTTGGAAGAGACCTCCAAGATCATCAAGTCCAACCAATCACCCAAACCCTAGCTAATCAACCAGACCATGGCACTAAGTGCCTCATCCAGGCACTTCTTAAACACCTCCAGGGATGTTGACCCCACCACCTCCCTGGCCAGCCCCATCCCCAAGGGCAATCTCTCTGCCTTTAAGAACTTCTTGCTAAGATCAAGCCTAAACTTCCTCCTGCCCAGCTTGAGACTGTGTCCTCCTGTTGCTGGTTGCCTGGGAGAAGAGACCAACCCCCACCTGGCTGCAATCTCCCTTCTGGTAGAATCATAGGATCAATAAGGTTGGAAAAGACCTCAGAGATCATCAACAACCTATCACCCAACACCTCATGACTACTAAACCACCATGGCTTCAAGCGCCACGTCCAATCCCTTCTTGAACACCTCCAGGGATGGGGACTCCACCACCTCCCTGGGCAGCATACTCCAATGGCCAATTACTCTCTCCATGAAGAACTTTCTCCTCACCTCCAGCCTAAACTTCCCCTGGTGCAGCTTGAGACTGTGTCCTCTTGTTCTGGTGCTGGTTGCCTGGGTAACTGTAGACAGCAATAAGGTGTCCCCTGAGCCTCCTCTTTTCCAGGCTAAACAACCCCAATTCAATTGGACCAACTGGAGAGAGAAAGAATGAAGCACAAAGCGAGGCTGGGAATCAGCGCTGCAGCCCGGCCGACGCCAGGCCCTGCAACAGAGATGTTAACCAGCAGGCAACTTCCTAGCGCCGCGGCTACCGCGGAGCGCCGCGCCGCAGCGGCACGGCTGCCGGCTGAGGCAGATCAGGACTGGCACGAGTGGTGTCTGAGCCACTGGGGGGGACTCGAGCAGCACAGCCCAGAGCGCTGCCGAGCAGCTAATAAGTGGCTGTCCTCCAGCCACGCTGCACTCAAGAGTAGCTTCCCAGCAGAGGAAAAGCAAATTCTATTGGCTTCAACACCTGGCTGAGCTACTTAATAAGGACAAAATTGAAAGTTAGAGCTGAATCATTATTTATTTTGTAACTACGTCTTCATCACAGAGTCCACTCTGGAATGGGAGAGATTTCATTCCAAAGGGAGCTCCTGCCAGGTTTTTCTGTAGGCTCCTTCAGCATGGGGGTGAGGAGGAGCTTCTCTGAAACCAATTTCAGCCAGCAGCTGCCTCTGAGGCTGCAGTCTACAATGACAGGAGGATTGCTCCCCTGTTCCCCGGTTCCAGCAGGCTTTTCTGAACTGTAGTTTTTTACAGTGTGTTTTTCATGCCCAGGAGAAAAGACTGTGCTCAGTGTTATTTGGGTAACGCATCCACTTCCAGATAGTTTCACAGTTTCATAGTTTCAGTTCGGGTTGGAAGGGACCACAAGGATCATCTAGTTCCAACCCCCCTGCCATGGGCAGGGACACTCTACCCTAGATCAAGCTAGTGCTTCAAGAGAGATGAGCAAACAGTAAACAGTTAGGACAGCAAAACAGCTCTGTCCTGTCCACAACAGACACAGAAAACAGCTTGTTCCTCTCACTGAAACTACCTTTCATGGATTTGAAACTGCTAATGGTTCACCCCTTAGTTTTCTTAGTCTTGAGAAGACTGTGAGGGGATCTGATCAGTGTCGGAGGGAGGTGGGTGTCAAGTGGAGGGGCCAAGCTCTTTTCAGTGGTGCACAGTAATAAGCCAAGGAACAATGGATACAAACTTGAACACAGAAGGTTTCACCTCGACATGAGGAGAAACTTCTTCGCAGCAAGGGTGACACTGGAACAGGCTGCCCAGAGAGGTTTTGGAGTCTCCTTCTCTGGAGACTTTCACAACCCACCTGGATGCATTCCTGTGAGGACTACCCTGAGTGATTCTGCTTTGGCAGGGGGGTTGGACTGGATGATCTCTGGAGGTCCCTTCCAACCTCAACCCTTGTGTGATTCTGTGATTCTTTCTTATGAAGTTCAGCTGTTCAGATGAACATTTGTCTAAACCCAGTTCCTGCAGCCCTTTCTTACAATATACTTTTATGAAGGGTGATCATCACTGTTATCTTTCTCTGTTTTTCCCCCAGTTCCTCCCTCCTTGAAGTATCCAAAATGGACACAGCATCCCAGATGGGGCACTGACAGCACCAACCGGGCTGAGGAATTACTAAAGGCTCTGTAGGTCAAAACTCTGGCTAGAAATTGCTGTAAGGGTCTACCTCTTTCCCAGCAGCACAACATTGTTTACTCCCGTTCAGCCTAGCATCTGTGTTAACACCCAGATATTTTTCTGTCACTGTCAAGGGGCAGGGCTGGGCTGGCCAGCACAGGCTCTCCATGAAGCCCTCTGCCTTCCCAAAGGGAAGAGAAAGGGAAGAAGGGAGAGACATTGTTGGGGTGGGAAAGAAACTGAACCAGCTGGGATGGGAATGAGAACAATGCAATGAAATAGAGACAGAGAGACACAAACCAACATGGAACCCAACCCCTGATAGCAAGGACAACACCATTGGCACCACTGCTGCTGGGGGCAGGCACTGGGCAAGACCCAGACTGGAATCAGCAGCAGATGGGAAATGGATTCAGTACCACACAGATCGGAATGGAAGGCAGAACAGAGTCCTGCTGGGACACTGCCCAGGGAAGAAGAGGCTTGGCCCTGGGGTCCCTCAGCTTGCTGCTGAAGATGCCCTCCATGGGCTGCAATCCCTTGGTGGGCACCTGAGGCTCACCTCTCCTGGCTGCTCCTCCCCACAGCTGCCACTTCTGCCTTCCTGCTCCCCAAGGTGTGGCACAAGCTGTGGCAGTGCCCTCGGTGTGCCCAGGAGCAAGTCTCAGGCAGAGGCTTTCTGCAGCCCAGCAGAATCTGTCCCCATCACCTTCTGGCTGCTAGGAGCAGCCCCTGGCTGTGCCAAGCTGCCCTGAGCTGCAGAAAGTGTGTCAGTGAGCAGAGCCTGAGCTGGGCAGGGCCAGCCCTGAGCAGAGCTGGCTCTGGGCTGGCTCACAGCAGGGCACTGATGCTGTTACTTAGCTTCCTCCCTCCCTTATGTTTTACAGCTGATTGTTCTTGCCGAAGTGTTGTGACCTGTTTGGGTTTTTCTTGGAGTTGCATCCTCTCAACTCCTCCTGAAGTTGTTCAACAACATGTACCTGTTATGTTTGATTGGCAAAAATACCTCCCCACAGGACCTGTGAATAAATCAACATGTTTGCTCATTTAAAAAGAAGCTGCTGCCTTCTCTGGAGAGAAGCCTAGCAAATGAAATCCTCACATCTTCACTCCTGAATCAGATTACCCTATTCATCTAATTATTTTTCAAATAGGAGAATTCCCTGCTGCCTGATCTTTAAAAAGACAGGACTCAGAAGTTGATGCTTGAAAATAAAGACTAAAGCCACTTAGAATTTTGGCATTCTAGTCTCACAGGTGGAGGCTGTGCAGCACTCTGAGCTGTGATACCCAGATCTGTACCTAGTGCCATGCCAGTCTGTCAGCAGGTCTGGTAGGAATCCTCTTCACGTGCTGTGCCATTTTCCATGTATTTGTTTTACCTTTTGTTTGTTTGTTTGCTCTCTTCTCTTTAAGAAATAGGTATAAAAATGAAGGAAATGTTTTTATCCACCCACCAAAACATAAATCAAGACAGAGAAGGAGAGGAAATGGGGGAATGGAATGAAGCTGGAGGTGGGGAGATTCAGGCTGGAGGTGAGGAAGAAGTTCTTCTCCATGAGAGTGGTGAAGCCCTGGAATGGGCTGTCCAGGGAGGTGGTTGAGGCCCCATCCCTGGAGGTGTTTAAGACCAGGTGAGAAAGTTCCCTCCCCACACACAAAGAAAGAAACCACAGCTAGCTCAGTCGGAAAAAAGCAGATGAAAGCTATATTTAGAGGCACAAATGGAATGCAATGAATATGTACACAAATATACAATATATACAGAAATACAGAACAAGCCTTTTCCCTCCAGCCAGCCAGGTTCAGGGAACCACCCTCTCTCCCTCCCTACCTTCCCTTTTTCCCAAAAAGGGTTAGAGAGAAAGGCAATTAAGGAAGAAAAATTCTGTTAGCTCAAAGTGAATGCAAGAATTAGTTTTCTTATCTGGTTAGCTGTTAACTCAAGGCCGTTCCTGCTTCAGAAAGAGAGAAACCATCCAGCCCACAGGACAGAGAAACACAGACTGCACCCAGCCTGAACCCAGACCAGACTGAACTAACAGAACCCAAACTTAAAATTGCATTCTACAATCTACCAATGAATTATTAGACTATCTTGGTTTTGTTTAAATATCAAAAACATTCAGCCAGAGTGTTCAGCAACTGTCTCTTTCTTAAAGGCATAGCCTCAACCGGTCACACCAGGCTGGATGAGGCTCTGGCCAGGCTGATCTAGTGTGAGGTGTCCCTGTCCATGGCAGGGGGGTTGGAACTAGGTGATCCTTGTGGTCCCTTCCAACCCTGACTGATACTATGATACTAAATGATGAGGAATGAGAGTGAGCTGACAGTGGAAGAAGTGACAACTTCGGGTAGTTAATGATACCAATTTCGAGTAACTCAACAGAGAGGAGAGGGTGAGAATGACAGAGCCATACAGGAGAGAAGCTGACATCTAAATTTTTATTGCAAGATAAATGCAATTTATTGCCATTATACAGCTTCTTTAATTACCTTTCAACCTTTTTTTAATGACGCCCATATGCTGCAAATAACAGGGGTTTATGACTTCTGTGCTTCCCCCCTTCTCACGGCTTACATCCCCACTTTAATTACCACGCCGACATCGGATGCCTCGCCTAATGTTTTTGCACCAGCGCTCCCCCATTTGCGGTAAAACCGCGCTCGGGGAACCCGAAGCACCTGGCTCTGCCGGCCGAAGGGGAATTGCTGTTCTGCTGCATGTCCACCAGATGGCAAAGGCGATGCTTTTGGCGAGCCTCCAGCCCACCTCCAGCTACTAATCTACCCTCGGGACCAGTGGGGGCTTCTTTAACACCGGATCCTCTACTGCATAGATTAAAAATGGTGATTAACCGCGATTATAGAGTCTGTGTCGACTTCCTGGGAATAGCAATAAAACGGGGCAATAAAAGATGCAGTTAGAAAATGGTGGAGCTGTCAGGAAGGCAGAGTGTTCCTTCCAGTCACTGTAGCTCTCTCTGAAGAAAACAAACCTCAGTCTTGGAGTTAGTAGTAGTACTTTCTTTTTTTATTATTATTATTTTAAGTGGTGATATAATTTTTATAGGCACAATAATGTTTGCTCATGTCCAGTCACTTGGGAATTGCTGTGAGCAGACCAACTCTTTGAATGCTAAGTCCACAGTAAGTCCACGTTGGATTTCCCTAAACTAATTTCCTAGCTTGTCTGCTTATAGACACAGAAGATCACAGAATCACAGAATGCTAGGGGTTGGACCTTGACAGACTTCCAGTCCAACCCCCCCTGCCAGAGAGGATCATCTAGAATAGGTCACGCAGGAACACATCCAGGCGGGTTATGTCTCCAGAGGAGACTCCACAGCCCACCTGGGCAGCCTGCTCCAGGGCTCTGGCAGCCTCACAGTGAAAAAGCTTTTCTTTATGTTCCTGTGGAACTTCCTCTGCTGCAGCTTGCACCCTTTGTCCCTTGTCCTATCATCAGATATGACTGAGCAGAGCCTGGCTCCATCCTCCCAACACTGCCTTTCACACCTTTGTCAACATGAATGAGGTCACCCCTCAGGCTCCTGTTCCCCAGCTACAGTACCCCAGCTCCCTCAGCCTTTCTTCAGCAGGGAGATGTTCCACTGCCTTCAGCATTTTTGTGGCTCTGTGCTGGACTCTTTCAAGGTCCTTCTTGAACTGAGGGGCCCAGAACTGGATCCAATATTCCAGATGCAGCTTCACCAGGGCAGAGTAGAGGTGTAGGAGAACCTCTCTCAACCGATTCACCAAACCCCTTCTAATACACTTGCCCTCATGATATCAAGACTGTCATTATGGACATTGATCTTCCTCCACCTGGGGTTTACTTACTGTTTCAACCATGCTGGCTCAAGAAACTTCAAAATCACTGAAACTGTGCTGCACGGACATAGAGTTTCCTGGAAAAGGCTACATCTGGATAGCATTTGTTATAAGGCAAGCACACAAGCTTTGTACAGACAAGGGCACACATCTGACATTGCAACTGCTCAGTGATCTTCATCCCCCAGCTCCACCTGGCATCCTACTGCCCCTTCATACAGTGCACTACCTCTGCTGAAAAAAAACCCAAACTAGTCCCTTTAGCTTCCTCCAAGAAACATGACCACTTCTCCTGCAAAAAACCCACAACCCTACACCAAGACAGTTTAGAGACTTAAGCTATTAAAAAAACACACCAAAAAAACAGGTGAATTTCCCCTTCTTTTTAAAGACTACGAATCCATGTCTTTCCAGGTCTGGTTTCTTTGCTAGCTGTAGGAACCAGGGAAGGATGATTTGCTTCTGTAATGGTTTTGTAGGTTGACCTGAATTCTGCTGAGCAGCAAAGGAACTGCTGATAGGGGTAGGAGGGAACATTACAGCCTCTCTCTTCAGCTGCCTGGCTGACTTTCAGCTGCCATCAACTGCATTCTGTTCAACGGCTCCCAATCAATTATATCCTGTAGTACTTTCTTTTTCCCTTCCCCGAGTATCAAGACACAAGTAGAAAGCTGAGGCCGTTCCCACTCCAAGTAGCTGTTAGGGTAGGGTGGAATAAAGAGCTGGTGCTATATTTGGAGCGTTTCTAATTGCACTGTTCTATTTCCAGCTGCCAAAATCCGCGCTAGAATTTTAATTAAGGGCTAAATCCGTGCAGCAGCGGCAGCAGCAGCTCCTAACAACAGGAAACAGTGATGTTACTTAAATGGGCTTCGAAAAGATCAGGTTTCCATCTCCCGTGGCGGCACTCGGATGAGTATTAAGAGCTGCTTTTGTTCTTTGCAAAGGGCTGCGACTACTCAGCAAGAGGAAGGGGGTCAGGGGCTCACTGAAGCTAGGCTAGGGGTCCAGAGGCCAGGGCAGGCCAGGGCAGGCAAAACACCCTTTCTTTACGCGCATCGCAGCCACTGGCAGCAAAACCGGCAAGGCCTTCTCCCTGCACTGCCACACAAAGCCCTCGCCCGGAGTGGGCGATGTGTCTCAAGCCCGGCGGGACCAGACCCAGCTACCTCCGGCCCCAAGATGTCGGCCGCAGGCCTCGCTCTCGCGCCGGCTCCTCCCCAGCGCCACGGCGCCCCCTAGCGACGACAGCGCCTACCCGCAGCGCCGCGCTCCATTGCGGCGGCCACAGAGCGCATGCGGAGCACCGCCTGCGCGCCCACGCTCCCGCCCCACCCAGCAGGCCAACCCTCGCATGCGCAATACGGGGAAAGAGCCGTCCCCGACCTTCACCCTTTCCGCATGCGCACGGCGGGCTCTGGAAGCCGCCAGAAGGGGCGGGACAACCACGCGCCGCTGGGGGTGGGCCCGGGGTCAGCTGAGCCGCGCGGCCGGCGCTGAGTGACGGCAGGCGGCGGCCCTTGGGCAGTAACGGGAGAGGCAGCGGCGGCCCGGCCTGGCGGGGCGGAAGGAAGCGTCTGGGCCCGGGGCAGGCGCCATGGCGACCACCGTCACCACGCAGCGCGGCCCGGTGAGTGCTGCGGGTGCGCTCCTTTTAATTCCAGCGTCCGCATCGCCTTGGTGGTGAGACTCGGATGGACCCTGCGGGGCCTCTGCTCCTCTCCCCTGCGGCCCGGCTCTTGCCCGCGGGCCTCGGTGCGAGGGTGTTTTCCCCTTCTTGTCTCCCACGCGGCTGCGGGGAGGAGGGAGAGAAAAGACACCTCTGCTTCTCCAGACCGCCCGGATACGGGGGAAGGGGTGAGGGAAGGAAGTCTGCTTCTGCTCCTGCTGTACTGTGCGGGGCTTGAGGAGACTCTGCTGCCCATTCTTTGTCTAAGGGCCTTCTAGGGGAGGGAATGGCTTCAACTACATCTAAGCTGCCCTCTTTCGCTTTGAAGCAGGGTAGAACATTCTGTTCTTACGGCTGGGCTGGGCAGGTTCAGGTCGCTGTCTCCGAGGCTGCCACCTGAAATCTGGAACCCGCAGCGCGCTTGAGGACTCATTGAGTGGCAATCCGTAGGCGTGTGTGCTCGGGGGAAGGAACCGAGCTGTTTAAAGCCAATTTAATAATCTTCTGGGGGTTACTGTTGATAGTTTATTGGAAACGTGTCACTGCCAGGTTGTGCCCTGGAATAATCTTGCCACACGCCGGGATGTTCTTCTGTGTGTGGGGTGTCACTGCAGTGTAAAATCAGCTCTCGATTGATGTGCTGATCCTGTATGGGAGAATCTGGTAGTAAGTAACTGACAATGTGACGTTGCTCTGCAGGCAAAATGAGATTTTCTTAATCAGTATTTAAACTGTATTTTCCTTCCTTGATATGGGTCTTTTTTGTGTGCAGCCTTGGTGAAAGACCTCAGGAGTGAATTATTGAACTGCCCATCTTGAAAAATGCATCGCTGTCTGCGGTTAATGTTATGACACTTATATCATATGATCGTCAGTTTCATCCCTTAAAATGCTTTATTTGTCTGGTCTTGCAGAGCAGAATCCTTTACAACAGATTGTGGTGATGGTTCTGTTGCTGAAGTAAAATTTTAACTGTTAATTAATGTTAAAAAGTGAGTGACATTTTTTTGCTGTCTCTTGATAGTATCAGAAGACGCAACTGCTGTTAGGGTTGATCTGTGCTGAATTAGTTGCTATCCCTTAAGGCTTGGCGTTCGAGGGTTAATGGTGTGATTACAGCCAAGTGGAATTCTTTCAGTGTTTAAGATGTTTTACTCAGAAACGCTCACAATTATATAAATAGCTGAAAAAAAAACCCAGTCAGAGTATGTTTAAAACTAACTTCACTTCTGGTTATCCTTCACGTTTGGGAAGGCTGCGGAGACTGAGGGAATGGATGCAGGAGTAGGGACAGAGGGAATTGGTAAGAAACTGAGTGTTTTGGCTAAAGCTGAAGTAGGCCTGACTGCAGACCTGATTTATGTTGAGGTGGAGTGGAGTGGCCTGGCTTTTTGAGGGACGTTCTAGATGCCTGCGATGCTGAACACCTTGCTGTTACTGAGTACTTTCAATACCTACTTAACCTGGTGACATCCTCTTCCTGGGTTGAGGTGAGCTTTTATTGAGAACTTTCTTGGAGGTGCTTGAATATCCTAACTGCCTAGTCCTTAAATGTTTTAAAAGACTACATCTCAACACTTAGGAATGTTGTTACTCTAGATACCTTGTTTTAGAATCACCCAGGTACTCCTGTATATCTCTCATGGCAATCTTTTGTTGATTAAAACTGATGTAAGCCTGAAAATGAAGAGGTGATGATGATCTTGTACAGCTTTAGTTTTCAGGGTTGGTTTTGGTTGTTTGGGTTTTTTTACCTGATGTGTTCCTAACGTTGGGTGCATGCTTTTCTTCCTTGTCTGAACCACTTCAGAGATGTGAATGTTTTCAACTGAATGAATAAATTGTGCAGTATTAAGCTGCCATTCACGGGTGAGGGTGTCACTGTGATACTTCCTCACCAGCCTTGCTTAATTCAAGAGGGGAAGACAGAAACAAGTAGAATTCTATCTATAAAGCTGCATTGCAAATCAATAGCCACTAAATGGTGCTGCAGGATTGGGAAACATTTCTTTTTAGCACTGCAGAGAGCAGTTGTGTCTCTTGCTGTTTGAGCAGGCAGGAAAATATTTGAGGCTGTTTCACGTAGGTAAGAAGATAAAGTATGGCCCTTTACTGTTGCCAGTCTTGGTTTTATACCTATGCTTTCTGGTTTGTGACAGTGCTGCTTTGGTGAGTAATGAAAAATTCTGTTTTTTAAAATGAGACATGACTGGAATTCATCCTGTTAGTGGTAAATATTCTATTGGGATATAGATTTCTCTGGCTCTTTTCAGGGGGTTCTGGAATTAGTGTGTGGTCACACTTTGTAATCTTTTGAGAGCAAACCAGCTTTTGAGGTCTAAGCTACAGCTGAATATATAAGGGCTGCTAATTGTTACCTTTTCCAAGCGAGAGGTGTTGATAAGCAGTTGGATCAGGCTTCACGTTAACTTTTAGGCACCAGAAACTTAGAGCTGTGATTCCCTAGCTAGCAAAATTAATCTCCATGCTGAATTCATTCACCATGCTGGCAAGTATGTGAGTTCCTCCAAATTTGATCAAGTACCAAGCAAGGACTACTTAGATTTCTGCTCTTATGATTTGAGGTCTTCTGATGGGCAAGGCTGTATTTATGCTTACTTCTCTTTTCTTGTCCTAATTACTGTTGTTTAACTACATAAGTTTTGTTGCCTTTGATGTTACTTGCAGTTTTGTTTTGAGACTCTTAAACCTTGGATTTCTGAATCCAAGAAGCAGTTCCAGTTTTGCTGTCCAAAGTTGATACATGTCCTGCTGTCACAGCAGCAATTGTGAATACAAAGTCTCACCACCAAAAAACCATGTTGATAACTCTCAATGTAGTTGAATATTTTATTATCCTAGAACCACAGAATGGTTTGGGTTGGAAGTGACCTTGAAGGTTATTCAGTTCCAACCCCCCCTGCCATAGGCAGGGACAGTTCCTACTAGACCAGCTTGCTCACTTTGAACACTACCAGCTTCCCTGGGCAAATTAAGTACTGTGTGTGTTATTAGAATGTGGATATGTGTAGTGTTAAAAATCTTTATCTGTGAAGGTGGAAGTTCCCTAAAGACACATTGTTGGAATCCATTTGGATTTCAGAAGTCATTTAAGAACTTGGGGAAGGAAGATGTCATTGAGTGTTTCTGAGGGAAATGTGTATTAATTTCTAAGCTCTGTGATCTGACCTCTGGAGCATCTTCCTTTCACAGAAAGTGATGAAGGCAGCATTGGCAATGCTTTGAAGTTCTGGCTCTCTAAGAGATAAGAGAAGTACCCTAAGGCACTAAATGGCTTATTTTCTGCTGCACCTGGTGGCATTTTCTTTTAAGCAAGACTTGGAGGAAAGAAAGATCAGTGTTGGTATGTCTGGTGGTAGAGTAGAAAAAAAATAATGGCAGTCTGTGCCTGGAATTGGTGGCAATTATCTTTCTCCTTAATGCTAATCCTAGTGTGAATTTGTTATCAGTGTGGTGGATCTCTGCTGGGCTCACTCAAGTTCATAATGTTTCATGCAGTGCTGGGTCCCAAGGGGGTTGCAGTGTTCCAGATGTGGTCTAATGAGTGCCCAGTAAAGGGAAACAATTGCTTTCCTCAGCCTGCTGGCAGGGCTTTTGTTGCTCCAGTGTAGTGTGCTCTTAGGCCTCATTGTTGAGAGGGTGCCCTGCTCCTTCATCTTTAGTTTGCTCTCTACCAGGCCCCACATGTTTTTTCTCTGTAGAGCTGCAGCCCTGTTAGTTGTTTTCCAGCCTGTACCAATGCCAGGGATTTTCCTGTCCAAAGTACAGGACTTAGCCCTTGCTGTTGAATTGTGTTAGATTCCTGCCAGTAAATTCTTCTGGCGCTCTGGATGCTGATCCTGTCCTCGAGTATACCAATCATTTCCCCCTAGATTTGGAGTCGTCCTCAAAACTGCTGAGTGTACATTCTGTATTCATCTCTGGTTACTGACAGAGAGAATAGGAAATTAGTTACTCTCAGTACAGACCTCTGAGAAATGTTGATTCGAGCCAACCCTCAGTGATGGTGACCACTGAACTTCAACGTCGGAACTCCGTGACCCAGCCAGTGGCTCAGCCATTTGGCTTGTAATTACCAGGCTTTGGCACTTGCTGCTCTCTCTTTATTCACAGATTCTAATAATGTTGCTGTAGAAGGCAGTTGGGCTGGTTGGGCTCGGTAAAGGCTGATGAATCCCAGTCCCTGTTTTCTTTGTATGTCTAGAAGTGGCTTCCAGAAGGACTTATGCTATGACTTTCTTAGCAACCAAAGTAAAGCTGACCTACCTGTGGTTCCTCAGGTCATCCTTCTTGCCCTTTTGAAAGCTGGTTATGAGATTTGTCTTTCTCCAATTGTAGAGGACTTCTAATCTCCATGACCTTTTCAAAGATGATAGGGAGTAGCCATGAAAAAATAGCAGCCAGCTCTTTCAGGACCTCAGGATGCATCTGATCAATTTGTTCTTTAGAGTGCAAAACATAGGTCAAAATTCTCTCATTGATTCATTCTTAAAAACATTAAAATCATTTAAAGGAGAATGTGGAATTTTTTTTTGAGTAGCTAGGTGTTTAAAGCTTTTATCTTTTTTTTTTTTTTTTACCTGAAACTTCTTTGAACCCTAGACCTTTGGAGGTTCTTTCCAGTGAAGACCCTTCTGTGATTCTGTCAGGATTTGTTGATGGTGGCCAGTGTGGAAACATTAGTTATGGCCCCCTGAATGTATCATGTATGGTGGTTCACTCAGTCAGGGCATTTGTGGTTGCCTTCAGTTATGCTTTAGAATAGAATAGAGTTAACCAGGTTGGAAGAGACCTCTGAGATCATTGAGTCCAACCTATCACCCAACACCTCGTGACTAACTAAACCATGGCTCCAAGTGCCACATCCAATCCCCTCTTGAACACCTCCAGGGATGGTGACTCCATCACCTCCCTGGGCAGCACATTCCAATGGTCAATCTCTATTGCTGTGAAGAACTTCCTCCTAACCTCCAGCCTAAACCTGCCCTGGCACAGCTTGAGACTGTGTCCTCTTGTTCTGGTGCTGGTTGCTTGGGAAAAAAGACCAACCCCCACCTGGCTACAACCTCCCTTCAGGGAGTTGTAGAGAGCAAGAAGGTCTCCCCTGAGCCTCCTCTTCTCCAGGCTAAGCAACCCCAGCTCCCTCAGCCTCTCCTCACAGGGCTGTGCTCCAGACCCCTCCCCAGCTTTGTTGCCCTTCTCTGGACACGTTCCAGCAACTCAACATCTTCTCTAAACTGAGGAGCCCAGAACTGGACACAGGACTCAAGGTGTGGCCTTTCCCTTGCCCTCCCTGCTGTTTCTAGATAATTCATATGTGTGCTATGCAATCAAGTTTATTAGGAAATAATTACAAGGCAAACTTTTGTTTTTTTTTTTCTTCAGATGAATGCCTGATAAAAAGTTGTCTTCTGAACTGTAGTTCTACCCTAGCACAGTCTTATTGTCCTGCTTAAAAGGAGAGTTCTCATAGAATTCAGATGCTAGATGGAATGAATCTTATTCTACAGCTAATGGCAGAGTCTCTTGGAATTCCACGTTCTTCCTTAAATGTTGTTGTAGTACAGGGATGTGCATTTGTTTTATTGGGGGTGTTGAGTGGGATCAGTGATACAAGCTTGTCACTTGTTCTGCTTGCTTTAAAAAACAAAACCTGGTTGAACTTAGGTTATGTAACTTTTTGATTCAGGTTTGGAGGTGGCAGTTATGTGCCTGCCTTTTAATGCTTGGAGGAAGACCTGAATTAGGTTTTCTTTACAGATAAAAAGATTGTACACTAGTGATTTGATATGGAATCAACTTATAATTAGCATAAGACCTCACTAAGCGATGTGTTTTCCTCAGTAAGAATCTCTCCTAGATACTTCACTGACCATATCACCAGGACTTGCTTTCCAGATGTCAGGCAGAGCTGAACATTTAAGCATATGCATCTCCTGTTCCCACTCTTCGTTTTGGAGAGGTTTTTCTGCTTGGATCTTCTGGGAATTTAGTGAAAGCAGCTGTTCTCAGTGTTTGTGTATGCCTGCTCCACACTTCCAGGATAAGGATCACAGAGTCACAGGGTGATAGGGGTTGGAAGGGACCTCAGGAGACCATGGAGTCTAGCTCCCGTGCCTAAGCAGCATCACTTGGGGCAAGTGACACAGGAAGGCATCCAGGCAGGCTTTGAAACTCTCCAGAGAAGGAGTCTCCACAACCTCTCTGGGCAGCCTGCTCTGGGGCTCTGGCACCCTCACACCTAAGAAGTGTCTCCTCATGTTGAGGTGGAATCTCCTGTGTTCCAGCTTGTACCTGTTGTTCCTTGTCCTATCACAGGGCATGTTCTATCACCATGCAAAAGTGCCTGGCACCTTCATCCTGACACCCACCTTTCAGACATTTATAGATGTTGATAAGATCCCCTCTCAGCCTTCTCTTCTCCAGACTAAACAGCCCCAGGGCTCTCAGCCTGTCTTCATAGGAGAGATGTTCAAGTCCTGTAGCTTCGTATGAGGTAACTGAAAGATGTAAAACCAGCTTAGATGCCGTAAGGATACTGCCTTACAGATTTTGTTTGTCTCTTTTGGGCCTCAGGCCAGAGAGTTGTTTATATATTTTATTTTTAAGCAGTGTTTAGATGACTTGAACAAAATTTAGAGATGTTATTAGACTTCTCATGTGCATGAATAAAGCTCTCCAAAGTCCATATTAAGGTGGTTGAGAGGAAAGATGTTGTCCTGTTTTCTGAGAAGCTAGCGTCGGGAGCATGCACATGTGGCAGTGTGATTTCAGAGCTGCAGCCACCACTTGTCAGAGGCCTTTATGATCTCTGTTCTCAGAGTTGTCCATAACAGCATTTTTGAAGCTTCTGGAGGTGGAGGACCTGCTGTGTTGTAAATGCCTTGTTCATTCTGGTGCCACTTGAGTGGATTATCTTTTAAACTAACTCCTTTTTTAATAACAAGTATTCTAATGAGGATGTTTGTCATTGGAACAGGTTGCCCAGAGAAGCTGTGGAGGCTCCAAGTCTGACAGTTTTCAGAGCCAGGTTGGGCAGGGACTTGATCAACCTCATGTAGAATAGAATAGAATTAACCAGGTTGGAAGAGACCTTTGAGATCATCAAGTCCAACCACCTCCAAATCAACTAAACCAAGCACCCTATCAAGTCTCTTCCTACACACCTCCAGTGATGGTGACTCCACCACCTCCCTGGGCAGCCCATTCCAATGGCCAATCTCTCTTTCTATGAAGAACTACTTCCTAACATGCAGCCTAAACCTCCCCTGGCACGGCTTGAGACTGTGTTCTCTTGTTCTGGTGCTATGTAGTAGCAGGTGTCCCCGTCCATGGCAGGGGGTTGGAACTAGATGGTCCCTTCCAAGCCAAACCCTTCTGTGACAAGGCTTAAACTTAAATAAGCTTTCTTTTAATGTTAGCATTATATTTTAGCTTAATCTTCTCCCTCTCTGCCCCCATTTCCCCCCTCATTTTTCAAAACTTAAGCTGCTTAAGGTATTAATATTTTTAAGGTACTTATAAACAAAACTAATTCCCTCTTCTCCCTCCCAGCAGCCTAGCAGGAGGCGTTCAGTACTTCCTAGCTTTTTGGATAGGCTTCCTTTCTGGCAGGTAATACCTCCTGCTGCCAGGATCCTGAGGCTCTGGGGTAGCAATAGTCACACAGAATGTGACTTGGCAGGAGCTGCAGTTTCTGTCTCCAAGATGCAATCTTGACGTGCAAGTGCTGTCTCATCTTCAGAAGCTGTGTCCTAGAGGCTTGTTAGCTTCTCCAGTTATGTTCTGTAGGCATCTGTCTGCCAGATACACAATTGAGTAACCGTGCCTGGGATTGCAACACAAGAAATTGCACTTTAGTCTTGATGGGCAGGGCACTTCCATGGTGTGGTCACACATGGTAAATGTGCAACTGGCTCTGCAGACAAGAGAAACGAGGACAGCTCAGTGATAAACGTTCTGTGCCACTTTATTTGCCTTGTAAAGTTTATTATTATGGTATGCTTGTTATTTTAATGTGATGATGGCTCTCCGTGTGTTGTTGATAATGTTCACTGAGCATTTAAAACCTAGACACAGCTCACTGTTGATTGACAAGGAAGAGGTAGAAACTTTCTGTTACAAAGCCAGGAGAATATACAGGGTCACTGCTGAGTCATATTGTCACGTTTCAGCTTCCTTGAATATGTTACTACTTTGGGTTTTTCATTACAGTTCTTCCTTGTGATAGACCAGATTCTGAATTCCTCCTTTGTTTAGAGCACGGTGGAATTTTGTCCATGAATTGTCCCCAGGGTTAGTTACAGGCTGACTGTGTCTCACCTTAGAGAAGCATTAGGGCATTTGAATGTTGAAGGATTGAGTTAGATGGAAGGATTTGGTTCACAGAAAGCATTGTCTATCTGATCTGTCTTGGAGGTGACTGTGAAAGTGACCCTTTCAGATGAAGGCAGGGTGCTGTGTCACAGGGATGATTTGCTCTAACGTGAGTGATGAAGAAGTGAAGGAGCTGGGTGCCCATCAGGTGCCATCTGTGAAACTTGGTAGCTTTAATTTTTGTAGGGGCTACTTAATGTTTAGTTGGAACAGCCTTGGCTTTGCTTGTCCAACTTCTTTCAGAGGCTTATGTTGGAAATGGGTGGCTTTGAAAGTGGGCATGAGACAGCTCTTCACATGAGTTGGCAGTTTTGTTGTTTGATTTATGCTTTGTCCATGCTCTCAAACTGAGTTAAATTCTACTGAATGTTTTCTTTGAATGCTTCTCTTTGATCTTCTTCTCGTGGATTATGAATGTGGAAGACAGAAGTTTGAAGGTGTGTGTTCTTTTCTTGCAGGTGTATGTTGGTGAGCTTCCTCAAGACTTTCTCCGCATTACCCCAACGCAGCAGCAGCAGCAAATCCAGCTGGATGCCCAAGCAGCTCAGCAGCTCCAGTATGGAGGCACAATGGGTACCGTAGGCAGACTCAGCATTACAGTAGTACAGGTATAAAGTGTAGCATCTTTGCACAATTAAGTCATTGTAATTAATTAGTACAATTAATGTTTTTGAGCTGTGGCCACACACACACACAAAATCTGTTGGAACTGGAGTTGCTAAATTACTTGCATAGAAGAAGAGAGTAATGCTACAAGGCTTTGTAGCTTTGTGTTGATGTACAGCCTTCCATGTCTCTCTCAGCCTGGAGAAGGCTCTGGGAGTACCTTATCGCTGCCTTTCAATACCTGAAGGAAGCCTCCAGGAAATCTGGAGAGAGGCTTTTGTAAGGATGTCTAGCAGTAAGACAAGGAGGAGTGGTTTGAAGCTGATGGAGAGCAGGTTTACACTGGCTCTTAGGAATATGTTATTCAGTATGAGGTTGGCGAGACTCTGGAACAGGCTGCCCAGGGCGGCTGTGGATTCCTCCTCCCTAGGGATGTTCAGAGCCAGGTTGGATGAGGCCTTGAGCAAGCAACTGTGAGAGGTATTGCTGCCCATGGCGGGGTGGTTGGAGCAGATGATCTCTAAGGTCCCTTCCAACCTGAGCTATTCTACAATTCTGATACATCAGCATTTTGTCCAGAGTTATCTTTGATAGCAGCAGTGCAGCAATTTCCTGTAAAGCCTGCTACTATCACACACAATCAAATATACCAAGGGGGTTTGGCAGTGAACAGGTTTCTCTGAAAGCTTCTCTTAAGAAGGCTTGCTTGAGAAACCCTGAATACTGGAAGGCTTTAGCATTTTGGAGAACATTACAGGGAACTGCAGTTGTTTTACATACTTTTCCGTGACTGCTCTGTTCCATCACCATGTTCTCTAATGCATTTCTTGTTTTTCCTAGTGCTTTCTGAAGGCTTTCTTAGTCCTAGCTCTTTGTTTTATGCTTCCTCTTTTCCCTTGGTATCCTTTTTTTCATCTCTTGGCAGCACTGTAGTTCATTTTTGTTTAAGACTTCAGGTTTGAAAACTTACTTGTCCTAACATAACTCTTTGTCTACGTTAGCACACCAGATGTTCTTCATACTAACTGAACACACCTCATCTTTCCCAAGTGCTGTTGTGATGGGTTACACCCAACCTGAAAGTGGGGGGTGGGGGGAGGAGGGCATTTTCCTCCTGGGAAACTGAGTTAGTCTGTTCCACTCCCCTCCCTGTCCAGCAAGCCTATGAAAAGGAGGACACTGCAGCCATTAGCTCTCTTGGCCCCTGCCTTTGCCTGGACAAGGACTGCTGCTGGCTCCCTGCTTCTCTGCCGTGTGGTCAGGCCTGATCCTTCTCCCTCCTACATCCACACCTCTTCAAAGAGACTGATTTTATATTCTTATTTTTTCCCTATCCATCCTTGTGAGTCCTTCCTGTTGTTGTTACATATATATATAGTTTAAAGAAAATTCTTTACCTCTCTACTTCCAATCCAACTCCAAATTATTTCTTGGTGGATTTGCTCCTTCACTTTCTTTTCCTCTCTATTGGGAAAGAGGAGGGGGAAGCAGGGGAGGAATTCTCAGCCTTGCCCTCATCTGATCTCTTAAACCCTAGTTAAGGCTCAAACCACCACAGCTGTTTTCAAGTCATTGTCTAAAAACATATTTAGCCATAAATTTAGCACCAGGCTTGGAATACCACAGGTATGGTTACAGCCCCAGGGTGAGTCTTTGCTGGGGAGTAAACCCAGACAGGGTGTCTCGGGACAAGAGAGTTGCTGATCCTTCCTTCACGGGTCAGTTTGCTCCTTCACAGCCTGTATCCTTTGTCTGAAAGCTGGAGGTAATATATTTTTCAAAGCTTATTCTTTCTGAGGTCTAGTCACCTGAACTTGTTCACTGTGTTCACTTGCAGCCCTCTTAGTCCTGATGAGTGCCCCAGTCTGTGTTCGGAGTGTTCCATTGGAAGCCTCTTCTGCAACTCTGAGCAGTGCACAAATGCTGCCACTTTTAGAGCATGGTGGGAAAAGCTTTATGTAATTATTTTTCCAGAGCTAGGAATAGATGATTCAGGTTAAACCTCAGGCCTGTAAGGAAACAAAATATTTCTTTAACAACACACTGTGCTTCTCTTGCTTCTCCAGCAGTTTGTAGCACTTGCAAATTCCTCCTTGGGCTCATCTTTGGCTGTTTGCTTGGGCAGCTTGAAGTGTCATGGGATGTTGAATACTGATTCTACTGATGGTAGAGTTCCTGGAGCAGATCAGGAGGCAGACAGTAGTGTTGAACAAGGAGTTCCCTTTCTCTCTCTCACCTTGAGTGTCTCTCTGTAGAAACAGCCAGATTCCTGTTTGGATGGGTGAGGTGATGAAGTTCCTACTGGTTTTAGCAGCTTCAATCCTTATTTATTTTTAGCTTTTATGTTGCTTGAAGGATAAAGCCTAGTAGCTGTTCATGATGCTATGCCTGTGAGTAGCCACTTGTTAGAGTGTCACAGGATAGTTGAGCTTAGAGAGGACCTCTGGGATTTAATCCAAACCTTAACCCACCCCTGCCCAGCCCCAGGCCAGTCCCTTAATCAAGAATTGAGGAGGATGTTTTATACAAGGGAACAGTCTTAGGGGGAGTCTTAGCAAGTGGTAGTCCCTGCCATTAGGTGTTTACAAAGAAGGCAGCCAGGCTCTTTTCAGTGCTGTCTAGAGGAAAGACAAGAGGCGCAGTGAGCACCACCTGAAACTCACCAAACTATTTTAAATAGATGAAGAACCTCTGCTGTGAGTTTTCAAACTTCAGCACAGGTTGCCTAAAAGGGTTGTGGAACTTGCATCCATGGAAGATGCTCAGAAATTGCCTGAGGTTTTGACTCTGCATTGAGTGGGGAGCTTGCATTAGAGAGTCTCTAGAGGGTTCCATCCAACCTCAGCCATTCTGTGAATCCCTTAGTTGTGTAGTGACCCCATTGCTGGACTTGTTCAAGTGTGACCATATCTTCTGCAGCCCAGACCTGAAGAGAATGATACTTCAGGTATGGTCTCTTCAGTGCTGAGTAGAAGGGAAGCTCTTCTTTGACCTGCTAGCTGTGTTTTCCCTAATGTAGCCTGGATTGTTTATTGTCTATCTTCTTTGCTTCAAGTTGCATTGCTGGCTTATTCCCACCTTGGTGTCCATCAAGACCACCAGATCCTTCTTTGCAGGGTTGGTGTCCAACCAGTTGGCCCACAGCCTGTAGTTGTGCATGTGGTTTCTTCCTCCTCAGGGGCAGCTTTGCACTTTCATTTCTTGAACTTTGGGATTCCCATCTGGGCTCTTCTCCAGCTTGTCTGGGTCCCTCTGAATGGCAGCACAGCCTTGTGATGTCCCAAGAGATAGTCTGCTCTTCTGGGAGCTCAGGCAAGACCCTGATGGGAATCTTGGCTGCATATTGAGGCATGTGACATCCTGAACAGGAGACTTACCACAGTGGTGTTAACCTGTGGGACATGAAAAGCTGGTTCAAGTCTTTTCTATTTAAATATCTGCTGATAAAATATTTAGAGCAGCCTGCCTGAATTCTGTTACTTCCCTCCCAGGAAGATCAGAAAGTATGTGGGAGAAGGTAATCTACTGCTGCTTTTTCTGCTTGTGGAGACATAGGGATGGTGGTGAGCTTGTCTGAGCACAGTTGATTGTGTCCTCTTAAATTACTAGGCAGACAATTTATGTGCTTTTGGTTTTTTTTGATGATGAGCTGTTTAATAGGATGACTTCAGAATCTAGACAGTGCATAATTTAGGTGCCAACTTTCTTACTTTAAGCCCACATTTACAATTTGAGACCTTTCTCACCAGCTCTCATGCATGAATTACTGAGCTAGCATGTGGTCTGAAGGAGAAAAGAGCTTTCCAGGCCACAGCTGCCTAAATCTTATGCAAGGTTCAACTATTCCGGTTCTTTAAACGTCCTGTAGGGAGGAGGCACCCTAGGCACCATATTTTGTCACTTGCCTTACTATAAAAAGAACTCTGGGCTGTTCAGAGAAACAGCATGTCCAGAAAGTCCAATTTCTGTGTTGGCATAGTTATGCACTGGGACTTACTGTGTTGTCTTCAGGGCTGTCATCAACTTAACTTTGTTCTATTCCTCTGATGTTATAGCAGAAGTGAGTTTGCTATCTTCTGATTTTATGGTAATGTACTACTTAAGTTGCCACTGAATTAAGTAATATCAAATGCACACACTGAATTAAGGAAGTTTTAAAGCACTTGGAAAGATACAGTGTAGGAGATTTTGCCTTTTGGGATGAATGACAGAATGGTGGGGGTTGGAAGGGACCTCTGGAGATCTAGTCCTACTCCCCTGCTAAACCAGGGTTACCTGTAGCAGGTTGCCCAGGACTGCAATATCCAGGTGGGTTTGGAATCTCTCCAGAGAAGGAGACTCTGGGCAGCCTGCACCAGTGTTCTGTCACAGTCACAGGAAAGAAGTTTCTCCTTAGGTTCAAATGAAACCTCCTGTAACCTCCTGTATTCTCGTTTGTACCCATAGCCCCTTGTCCTGTAACTGTCCACCACTGAGAAGAGCCCAGCCTCATCCACATGACCCCCAACTTCGTATGTGTTTATAAGATTCCCTCTCAGTCTTCTCTTCTCCAGGCTAAACAGACCAAGTCTCTCATCCTTTCCTTGTAAGAGGGGTGCTTCAGTCCCCTAATCATCCTCACAGCCCTGCACTGGACTCTCTCCAGTAGTTCCCTGTCTCTCTTGAACTGGGGAGCCCAGAAATAGAATCAATACTCCAGATATGCTCTCCCCAGAGTAGAGGGTGAGGAGAAGCTTCCTTGACCTGCTGGCTTCACTTTTCTTAACGTAGCCTACAATACCATTGGCCTTGGCCATGACAGCCCATTGCTGGCTGATGCATTCCCAGGCACTTCTCCTCAGAGCTGCTCCCCAGCAGGTCACCCCTCACCTGTACTGGTGCAGGGAATTGTTCCTCCCCAGGGCCAGGACCCGCACTTGCCTTTGAATTTCATGACATTCCCTGTGCCTAACTTCCCAGCCTCCCCAGGTCTCACTGAATGGCTGCACAGCCTGATGGGACATCAGCTATCCCTCCCAGTTTGGTATCATAGGCTCCCAGACACTTAAAGGAAACATTGCCTCCTGTTTTCATCTCAGTGCTTGTTCTAGAATTTTTTCTCATCCTTTTTCCTTCCTGTCTATCTCATAATTGAAGCCTTGTTCAATATTCGATTCACTTTGTGAACTAATAGAATAGAATTAGTCAGGTTGGAAAAGACCTTTGAGATCATGTCCAACCTATCACCCAACACCATCTAATCAACTAAACCATGGCACCAAGCACCCCATCCAGTCTCTTCCTAAACACCTCCAGTGATGGTGACTGCACCACTTCCCTGGGCAGCACATTCCAATGGCCAATCTCTCTTTCTATGAAGAAGTTCTTCCCAACATCCAGCCTAAACCTTCCCTGGCACAGCTTGAGACTGTGTCCTCTTGTTCTGGTGCTGGTTGCCTGAGAGAAGAGATCAACCCCCTTCTGGCTACAACCTCCCCCTTCAGGGAGTTGTAGAGAGCAAGAAGGTCTCCTCTGAGCCTCCTCCTCTCTGGGCTAAGCAACCCCAGCTACCTCAGCCTCTCTTCACAGGGAGATGACCAGCTCCAGACCTCTCCCCAGCTTTGTTGCCCTTCTCTGGACACCTTCCAGCATCTCAACATCTTTCCTAAACTGAGGAGCCCAGAACTGGACACAGGACTCAAGGTGTTGCCTAACCAGTGCTGAGCGCAGGGCAGAATGAACTCCCTGCTCCTGCTGGCCACACTATTCCTGATCCAGGCCAGGATGCCATTGGGCCCTCTTGGCTGCCTGGGCACACTGCTGGCTCCTGTTCAGCTGCTCTCAACCAGTACCCCCAGGTCCCTTTCTGCCTGGCTGCTCTCCAGCCCCTCTGACCCCAGCCTGTAGCACTGTCTGGGGTTGTTGTGGCCAGTGTGTAGAACCTGGCACTTGGATGTGTTCAATTTCATGCCCCTGGACTCTGCCCATCTGTCCAGCCTGGCAAGGTCCCTCTGCAGAGCTCTCCTACCCTCTAACAGATCAACTCCTGCCCCAGCTTGGTGTCATCTGCAATTTTACTGATGATGGGCTCAATGCCCTCATCCAGATCATCATAATAGTGATTAACTTCTCAAGTTGATGTAAGTGCTGCATATTTACAGACTTTCTCTTGTGTTCCAGGCAAAACTGGCCAAGAACTACGGCATGACTCGCATGGATCCCTACTGCCGGATACGGCTGGGCTATGCTGTGTACGAGACTCCGACAGCGCACAACGGAGCCAAGAACCCGCGCTGGAACAAAGTCATTCAGTGCACGGTGCCCCCAGGCGTGGACTCTTTCTATCTAGAGATTTTTGATGAGGTCAGAGCTGCAGTCTGTTAGTTATTCAATTCCTCCCCATCTCCTGTTTGGCCCGAGATTTGGGTGAAATCATGCAAAGAAAGAAAGTTGAGTTACCCAGGGCAGTTTCTTAGCTGGGGGCAGCTGAAAAATATACAGAATCCTAAGAGCAGCAATGCATAAGGTTTCCCTCTCCCACAGGAATGTCAGAGCTGTTCCTTTGGTAGCTGATAAGGGGCAGAGAAAGAAGCAAAAATGTCTGATGTTTAAGCTTATCCTTGCTGTCAGAATGCCCAGCAGCCTCCTGTTCTGTACTGGCCCCATTAAAAATAGCCTGCTTATACAATGCTGTTTCACTCAGAAATCCTTCAGTGTTATTCCAACCCAGGAGGAGCTTGGAAGCTTTCCCAAGCTCAGAAATGCTGAGAATAAAACTGCCAAATACAGCCTGGGTGTAGTCACTGGGATTTATTAGCAGAAACAGGCTACAGCTGAGGCTGAAGGCTGTGATTTGCCTGGGTTTTTTGCTGCCTCTTAACTGTGTGTAGTAAAACTTGACACTACAGCACTTGTGTGGTCATTAAACAGGTGAGGCCTTTGGAAGCTGTGTTGTGGACTTTGTTGATGGGTTCATAGATTCATAGAATGGTTTGGGTTGGAAAAGACCTCAGAGATTGTCTAGTTCTAACCCCCGTGGCACTGGCAGGGACACCTTCCGCTAAATCAGGTTGCTCAAGGCCACATCCAATCTGGCCTTGAACACCTCCAGGGAGAGGGCATCCAAAACCTCCCTGGGCAACCTGTTCCAGTTCTGTTTTACTGCTGCCACAGAGGTGGCAGATCAGTTCCTGTGTTTGCTCCTGAATTACTGAAGTTCACAGTCTATTGTAGGATAAGCATAAGCTGTTTACATTAATTTAATGACCTCTGATGTAATGTCACTAGATCACACAGACTAAGCTGATACCAATGTGTTGTATTGCTAGATGTGTTCTGCTTCAGGTTTTGAATTTCTTGCTGTTAAATATCTGCAATCAATCCAGAATCCCACTGCAAGCATCCTTCATGCTTGTGGAGACAAGGAATGGAGGAAATAGTTACTGATGCTTTAGTAGTTTCCAGAGGGATGACTTGAAGTTGGCAAAATGAACTAGCATGAGGCTGATGGAAGTGTTAGTGCAGAGTAATTTAAATATTGGGTGGTGGTTTTTTTTCCCAGGATAATTAACTTGATGATGCTTTTTCAATCCCATTCCAGAGGGCCTTTTCGATGGATGACCGCATTGCCTGGACACATATTACCATTCCTGAGTCTCTGAAGCAAGGCAATGTGGAGGATGAGTGGTACAGCCTGAGCGGGAGGCAGGGGGATGACAAGGAAGGAATGATTAACCTGGTGATGTCCTACACGGTAAGCTGAGCGTGGGCTGGCAGGAGGAAGGCAGAGAAGCTTCTTGAGTAGCTGGACATAGAATAGGATAGAATTAACCAGGTTGGAAAAGACCTCAGAGATCATCAAGTCCAACCTATCTCCCAACACCATCTAATCAACTAAACCATGGCACTGAGTGCCTCATCCAGTCTCTTCTTAAACACCTCCAGTGATGGTGACTCCCATCACCTCCCTGGGCAGCACATTCCAAAGGCAAATCTCTCTTTCTATGAAGAACTTCTTCCGAACATCCAGCCTAAACCCTCCCCTGGTACAGCTTGAGACTGTTCTGGTGCTGGTTGCCTGGGAGAGGAGACCAACCCCCACCTGGCTACAACCTTCAGGGAGTTGTAGACAGCAATAAGATCTCCTCTTCTCTAGGCTAAACAACCCTAGCTCCCTGAGCCTCTCCTCACAGGGAGATGACCAGCTCCAGACTCCTCCCCAGCTTTGTTGCCCTTCTCTAGACACCTTCCAGCATCTCAACATCTTTCCTAAACTGAGGGGCCCAGAAGTGGACACAGGACTCCAGGTGTGGCCTAACCAGTGCTGAGCACAGGGCAGAATAAGTTCCCGGCTCCTGCTGGCCACACTGCTCCTGATACAGGCCAGGATGCCATTGGCCTTCTTGGCCACCTGGGCCCTGCTGGCTCATGTTCAGCCTACTATCAACCAGTACCCCCAGGTCCCTTTCTGCCTGGCTACTCTCCAGCCACTCCGACCCCAGCCTGTAGCACTGCCTGGGGTTGTTGTGGCCAATGTGTAGAACCTGGCACTTGGATGTGTTCAATCTCCTGCCCTTGGACTCTGTCCATCTGTCCAGCCTGGCAAGGTCCCTCTGCAGAGCTCTCCTACCCTCTAACAGATCAACACCTGCCCTAGCTTGGTGTTGTCTGCAAATTTACTGATGATGGACTCAATGCCCTCATCCAGATCATCTGTAAAGATATTGAACTGGATGGGGCCCAGCACAGATCCCTGGGGGACACCACTGGTGCCTGGCTGCCAGCTGCATGTGGCACCATTCACCACCACTCTCTGGGCTTGGCCCTCCAGCCAGTTCCTAACCCAGCACAGAGTGCTGCTGTCCAAGCCATGTGTAGTTCTGTTGTGCCTTACTGGGTGGTGTGTGTGTGTTAGCCTTTAAAAGAATGACTGTTAAACACTGGGAGTAGCAGTCAACAATATCTGTTATATTTGAATAGTATAATGTATTAATATCTATGTGTTTGTGCTTATAATATTTATTTAGCTTATATGATGCTTATTTAGCTATATATATTTGCTACAGAACATACTTTTGGGGGAGGTACTCAATGGGTATTTATTTATCTTGGTTTGCAATTATAACAAAAAAAATCAGGTTGTTCTCAGAATCACACAATGCATCAAGTTGGAAGGGACCCTCAAAGGTCCAACCCCCCTGCAGTCAGCAGGGACATCTCCAAGTAGAGCAGGATGCTGAGTGCCCTATAGAGTTTGACCTTGAATGTCTTCAGGGATGGTGCCTACACTACATCTCTGGGCAACCTCTTCCAGTATTTCACCACCCTCTAAGCAACTTTGTCCTAATGTCCAACCGAAATCTCCCCTGCTCCAGTTTCAGACCATCACCTCCTTCACCTATCACCTCAAGCCCTTCTAAACAGTCCTTCCTCAGCTCTGCTGTAGCCCCTTCAAGGTACTGGAAGAGTCTAAATTTGCCCTCCTCAAGCATCAATCCATTCCCTCTTGTCCTATCCCTACAAGCTCGTGTCAAAAATCCCTCCCCAGCTCTCGGGCAGCCCTCTTCAGGTGCTGGAAGGCTGCCACAAGGTCTCCCTGGAGCCTTCTCTTCTCCAGGCTCAACAGCCCCAACTCTCCCAGTCTGTCCCCATATGGGAGGTGCTCCAGCACTCTGATCGTCTCTGTGGCCCTCCTCTGGACCTGCCCGAGCAAGTCCATGTCCTTGTGCTGCAGGCCCCAGAGCTGGACGCAGTACTCAAATGTTCCTCAGTCAAATGGTCCCTTGGCATTGCTAATTTACTAGTGATGATAATAATTAGAGCAAAGCTTTGTGGAATCAGTCATGGGAATGTTGAGGTTGTAAGAGACCTTTGAGATCATCAAGTCCGACTGCTCACCTGGAGCTCACAATCTCACCACTACTGCTGAGACAACTCAAGCAGCAATCTAACACTAAGTTTGGGGGGTTAGTTCCATTCTTGTTCACCTGGTGCTGCTGGTCTTGAAATGCTGACTTACCCTGGTCCATTGTGCAGCTCATGGACTATTCCTCTCTGTTCTGTCACCTGCCTTTATCTGTTGGATAGTATGTGCAGCCCTAAATGCTTCCTACTGCATTTAACATCATCAGGAGTTCCAAGTTGCAGTTGAGATCACAAATGGGGGCAGATGTTCCCTGTTTGAAATTCACATCCTGCCCCACATCTAAACCCCAGGGGAGATGTCTAATTAGCCTATAGTTACCTGTGGTAGTAAAAGGGAATGGAGTTAAACTGATATCAGTGACCTGGATGAGGGAAACGAGGGCACTGTAAGCAGATTTGCTGATTACACCTAACTGGGAGGAGTGGCTGACACATGTGAAGGCTGTGCTGCCATTCAGGAGACTTGGACAGGCTGGAGAGTTGGATAGGGAGAAAATGAATGAAATCCAACAAGGACAAAGGTGGAGTCCTGCATGTGGGAAGGAACAGCCCCATGGATTGGTGTAGATTGTGGACTGATCTGTTAGAGCAGCTCAGAGCAAAAGGACCTGGCAGTCTTGGTGGACAATAGGATAACAATGAGCCAGCAACTGTGCCCTTGGGGCCTGTGGCATCCTGGGGTGCATTAGAAAGGGCGAGTGAGGTTCCCCTGCCCCTCTACTATGCCCTTGAGAGGCCACATCAGGAATATTGTGTCCAGTTCTGGGCCCCTCATTTCAAAAAGGACCTCAGGGAACTGCTTGAAAGAGTCCAGCACAGAGCCACAAAGATGCTGAAGGGTGTGAAACATCTCCCTGCTGGGGACTGGCTGAGGGAGCTGGGGCTCTTTAGCTGGGAGCAGAGGAGCCTAAGGGGTGACCTCAGTCATGTTTATAGAGATGTGCAGGGCAGCGTCGGGAGGATGGAGCCAGACTGCTCAGTGATGTCCCATGACAGGGCAAGGGGCAAAGTGTGCAAGCTGGAGCATAGCAGGTTCCACAGGAACATAAGGAAAAACTTTTTCACTGTGAGGGTGACAGAGCCCTGGATCAGGCTGCCCAGAGAAGTTGTGAAGTCTCTTCTGGGGACATTCAAAACCCACCTGGATGTGTTCCTGTGTGACCTGCCCTGGGTGATTCTGCTGTGGCAGGGGGTTTGGACTGGATGATCATTGGATTCTGTGATTCTGTGTGATTGTTTAAGGTGCTGGTTTACCTCAAAAACTGGGGGTGGAATTTGGTTTTAGGAGCAGTACGCTGCTTTAATAAAACTGAGCTTTGCTCTGGGATTTAGTTTCTGTTGAATGCATTGTGCATTCAGTTCACAAAACTAAAGCATAAAACCTGGTTAAACCTCTCTTTAAAAACAACTAATTTCAGTGATAAAATGAATCAAACTGCTGCAAAAGGCTGCTTTTGTGTTTATATTGCTTTACAGGCAAATGTCCTGGGAAAGGATGGCAGCTACCTAATTTGCCAGGGACTTTGCTTACCGTTGATTAGCACTTTGTGTAGGCATAGTGCAGCACTGAACACAGAACAGGGATTTGCAGTGTGGCTATTGGTTAGCAACTACTGGATTAATTGTTTGAATTGCTGGTTTGTAGGTTCTTTATTTCTTGATTAGTTCTAATCTGTGCTTTCTGTGTCAAGTCTTTGCCAGCTGCCATGATGATGCAGCCCCAGCCAGTGGTTCTGATGCCCACCGTCTATCAGCAAGGAGTTGGATACGTGCCTATAGCAGGTATGTTTTCTCTAAGGGAACAACTCTTAGAACTTCCAGATGAAGGGTTTTGTTGAAATAACTACCCAATTTCTCTTGCTTTTCAGAATGTAGTGGTAGCTATACATTATTTTCTCTGTAACCATTTTTCCCCATGATAGGCTTTTGGGAGGAGTGAGTGAGTGAAGTGGAGACCTGCTTTCAGTCTTGCGCCCTGTTTAAGGGAGCTGTGTGACTTTGATTAAATGGATTAAAGGGATTCACAAGATGGAACAAGTAGCTTGAAGGCTTCTCTTTTTGAGTATTTATTTTAGACTTATGTCAGGTTGCTGAATAAATACCTAGCAGGCTGCACTCTGTGTGCTTATTGAAATTGTGGCAATCCATGTGTGAAACCATTCTGACTCCAGAAATTGCAGCAAATGACTGCTGCTGTCAGAGCTGCAGCTTAAATCGCCCATGAAGGGACTGACTCTTCTCTGATGCTTGTCTGGAAACTTACTGCACAGCATGTGAGACATGTAGCAAAGGGAATGAATGAAAAAGGTTAGGGAGCTCTGGGCACACAGATTTGTGTGTACAGAAATACATCAGGAGGGTTAAAGCAAGCGTGGTCAGGTCTCTTGGTCTGTGCAAAGTAAGTTTTGCACTTGTATGGAGAGATGCTTTCACTTGGGGGGCTGTGATTTTTCTCTTTTGCACTTGTGTGGAGAGAGGTTTCCACTGGGGGGTTGTGATTTTCTATCACAGATGAAAAGTTTAAAGCATATAAATAAGCTTGGATTTGCCCTACTTAGAAGACTGCTAAGGAAAGGTCAGATGGGCTTTATTTGTGTGTTTCACCTAACAGCTCTTGTGGCGTGGATGTTTCTTCTGTGATAGGTGTACTTTTTAGAGAAATAATTCAAACTATCTGAATTTTATCTTTCTTTGCCTACAAACTTCTGAGTGATGAAGTGTGTGGGGCATATGCTAAGGACTGACACAGCAGATAGATACAGTTAAAAAATGTTGTTTTTTTTTTAAGACTCAATTTCTGATTGAATGTGCAACTTGCAAACCTGGGTATGCAACTTGAAGATTCAGACCTCCTCTTTCATTGAGAGAGTCAAGTTAGAGCAAAGCATGGAGAAGTTTTGGTTGCACACATTATTCCCTGATGAAAATGTGCACTTTGCTTCATGTAAAGTGCTTTCTATAACTTAACTCTCAGGATCTAAATCTTGCTTGCTTTGCCAGGGAACTAGTTTCAACTTGAGTGCATCTTGAAGTGTGAGTCTTTTGTGGTAAGCCAAACTTCAGGGTAGCTTGTTGTTCTGTTTGAATTGGATGCCATATTGGTTTGGCTTGTAGGTTCAGCTCATCCCTAGATACTGAAGCAGTTAGTGAAGTTCAAACATAGTTGTCTTGTGTATGGTTAAAAGAAAAACAGTAGCTGGTGTGGTTCATCTACCAATGCAGTAGAAGGTAAGTTTCTTGAACAGATCAAAATGAGAACGTTTGTACTGCAAAATTACTGTGCCAGCCAGGTTAGAAACAGCAGAGATGAAGAAAGAGTTGAAACTAGACCAGGAACTCAACAGAAAACTGATACTAGATTTTTCATATTTGAAAAGAGCAGTGATGTGTCTTGGTGTTCTGTACATTTTTGTAGGTTCATGGAGTGGTTTGGGTTGGAAGGGACCTTAAAGATCCCCTAGTTCTAATGCCCCTGCCATTCACAGGGAGACCTTCCACTAGCCCAGGTTCCTCAAGGCCCCATGCAACCTGGCCTTGAACACCTCCAGGGAGGGGGGATCCACAGCCTCCCCAGGCAGCTTGTTCCAGTATCTCCCCAGCCTCACTGTAAAGAATTTCTTCTCAATCTCCAGTCCGAATCTCCCCTCTTCCAGCTTCAATCCCTTGCCCCCAGTCTTCCTCATCCAGTATAAGCCTACTTCAGACTATCCCTTCCCGTGAGCTCCCTTGCTTAAGACCAGGCTAGGCTGTCCTGATCTTGGCAGGTTGGAACTAGATGATCCTTGTGGTCCCTTCTAACTGAAACTATGAAACTATCCTATCCCTATAAGCCCTTGTAAAAAGTCCCTGCCCTAGCTCTCTTGTAGGCCCCTTTGTATTTGTCTTGAGAATCTTTTCAGTGGTGCTTGTTAAATCTACTGGAACAAGTAAAGAAATAACTAATATTTAGGAAGGGGTAGGAATAAGTCTAGCATATAAGAATCTGCCTTTATGTAATAACTTTACTGCTCTGCAGGTTGGAGCATTTCCCAGCTGGAAGGATCCAGCACGTTTCTTTTAATTTCTTCCATGATAATCTGTACTAAAAATTTTGCTGATTCTCTGACTTCTAAAGCATTGCAGAGTCTCACCTCTCAATCTGAACTGTTGTTCTGGGAGAACTTGAATGTTATTCCTTGATTTTTTTTATCAATGCCAAACTTACTACAAGCCACCTTTGACCTATTTTTGTTTTTTTTTAATATTGCTGTGCTTTGTAGTTACTGGTTTAGAATGTCTGTGGGCACCATCTCAAAGCACTGAGGTTTCATGCTTCTGCCTCTTCACTAATAAATGGCCCACTCATAATAATTAGATGGATGGTTATTTGGGGACTTAAAAATGATGACTTCAGAATCACAGAATGTTAGGGGCTGGAAGGGACCTCGAAGGATCATCCAGTCCAACCCCCCTGCCAGAGCAGGCTCACCTCTACCAGATCACACATGAACACATCCAGGCAGGCTTTGAATATCTCCAGAGGAAGAGACTCCACAACTCCCCTAGGCAGCCTGTTCCAGGGCACTGTCACCCTCACAGGACAAAAGTGTTCCTGCCTGTTTCCATGGGACTTCCTATGTCTCAACTTCCACCATTGCCCCTTGTGCTGTCATTGGGCATCACCCAGCAGAGCCTGGTTCCAGCCTCTGGACACTCACCCTGCACATCTTTATAAAGATGAATGAGATTTGCCCTCAGGCTCTACTCCAAGCTAGAGACCCCAGCTCCCTGAGCCTCTCCTCATAAGGAAGATGTTCCATTCCCTTAATCATCTTTGTGGCTCAAGCAGTTCCCTGAGGTTCTTCTTGAACTGTGGAGCCCAGAACTGGACACAATATTCCAGATGCAGCCTCACCAGGGCAGAGGACAGTGGGAAGAGAACCTCTCTTGACCTACTCACCTCAGCTCTTCTAATCCACCCCAGAATGGCATTGGCCTTCCTGGCCACAAGAGCACATTGCTGGCTCATGGTCAATACTTCAACTGTTTGTACCAAGTAAATAATAAAAATCCTTCCACATTATAAATGGAACTAACAGTATGCCCTGGAAAGCATGGAGTGTTGTCAGAATGTTTTGTCTATAGAATAGAATTAACCAGTTTGGAAGAGACCTTTGAGATTATCAAGTCCAACCTATCATTTAACACTATTTAATCAACTAAACCATGGCACCAAGCACCTCATCCAGTCTCTTCCTAAACACCTCCAGTGATGGTGACTCCACCACCTCCCTGGGCAGCCCATTCCAATGGGCAATAACTCTTTCTATGAAGAACTTCTTCCTAACATCCAGCCTAAACCTCCCCTGGCGCTGTTTGAGACTGTCCTCTTGTTCTGGTGCTGGTTGCCTGGGAGAAGAGACCAACCCCCAGCTGGCTACAATCTCCCTTCAGGGAGTTGTAGACAGCAATATACTGAACTAGATTCTCCTCCTGCATTCTGTAAATTCCTTCAGAAAGTGCCTGCAATCTCCTGGCCTTCCATGCCCTGCTGAATGGATCTATCTCCTGGAAAAACTCCATTGGGAGCATTTGATAGATTCATAGATGGTTTGGATTGGAAGGGACCTTGAAGATCCCAACCCCTCTGCTTCAGGGAAAGCAATGGTAGTATATCAGTATGCTGCACAGGCATGGCTTGCTTTTTTCCCATCCTCTTAGTTGAAGCTTTTATCTCTCCAGTGAGTGTAGCCAATAAGCAAACTTTGTTTCCTTCAGAAGAAGCAATGAACAGTTCATTCCATCTGAAATGGAGGAGAATCTGCTGTTGGGCAAGACTGTTGGAATCCAAGTCTTACCTATGATTGAAGTAACAATGAGCAGACAAATGCTTCTGCCAACAGTTTAACAGTAACTTGTTAACTGTCCAAAACAGTGGTGGTGTCAAATTTAGTGGGTCACAAAGGCCAAGCTGTTTCATCTGTAACACAAAATTCCTGTTCAGAACTCAGTGTATGTAACTAACCTTCTAATTAAGGGAGAAGCCACATTCATCTCACATTTCTCTCTGTCATATAAGCTGAGTAGCAAGCAGTTAGTCATGGGGGTAAGTATATGAGCCTTGAAATGCCCCTCCCCTCCCCCAGCTGCTCTTTTGATGGTGGATATCACAGAGCTGTGATGAGAGCAAACTGGCCATAGAATATTCTTGCAGCAGGTTAATTTCCAAAGTTATAAAACTGCAATACTTCTGACAATAGCTCTAGTTACTACAGACCATAGTTGCCATGAGTGATTGATCTATGGATTGGGGAAAGTTGAACTTGGCAGTCTTCTGAAAGTTGAGGTTATAGAAACACAGAATGGTTTGGGTTGAAAAGGTCCTCAAAGATCACCTAGTTCCAACCCTCCTGCCATGGACAGGGAGGCTTGGAACACCTCCAGTAAGGGGGCATCCACAGCCTGTCCCAGTGTCTCCCCACCCTCACTCTAAAGAATTTCTTCCTAATCTCTAATCTTAATCTGCTCTGCATCTATTATCTCTTAATTCAGGTTGTAGGACATTGTGGTGTAGCAGTTGCTTAACAATCCAACCCCACAGTGCATGGAAGCAAGCTAAAACAAGTTCAGTAAACAAATTATATATCTTACCAGCTCACTAGTCCCAGGATAAATAGGAAATCTGTTTGTACTTGTGGGATTTAACTTACTAACTTACTTCTCACACATGTTTCAGGGCCCTGACTGCCATTTCTCCTCGAGGCAATGTTGTGTGTGTATGTACATTGCTCCCTTGGATGCCTGTATTGGGTTGATGGGTTAGCTTGTGATGTTACTGCTGTTTGTTCACATAACCATGGATATGTGTTGTCCTTTGGGGATATAGAAGATGATCCTTGCTCCCAAGCCTTGGCCTTACTTACTGAATGAAAACATTTCTTTTAGTTGTTACTCCTGTAAAAACAGCACATTTAGGGAACTTGTTCAGAGCACCAGAGTGGGATGAGTTGGGAGACTGAACCCTAGCAGCATGCAGTTTGTGGTGTTTAGGTGGGTTAGGTTTTACCCAGTTGCCTCCCTGTATCCAACTTTCACCTTTGGAAGCTAAATGATTCCTTTCCTTTTTGAAATAGATTAATATTTCTTTCCCATGTCTTATTCCTTTCCCCTTGCCCCTTCATTTTCACTTGTCTTTAGGGCTTGAGTACTTTGCTCTGGGTAAGTTTCCAAGCTCTTTTCTCACTCCCATCCTCATTGACCTGAGTCTTTGCATGAGCTCATCTAACCAGCTTTAATTGTTGCAGCAGACTGTATCACAAGGTATTGCCACTTGGATGTCACCACAGAACAATTTAATACATCACCTGGAAATTTTTGAAGCCTCTCTAAATTGCCACAAAGTCTTTAAAGACTCAGCTTCAAGCTATAGTGATTAAAGTAATGGGTGATAATGGTATTGAGATGTGGTGTTAATGTTCTTCAGAAGCTGTTGTATGTCAGTGAGCTGTCCTAGGGGACAGCATTGACTTCCTAGAAGAGAAACCTTAATCTTGCAGTTGTTCTGCTGCTGCAAGGTTTGGGGAGAAGCAGGTAATGCCATGACTTTTAGGGAGCTTCCAAGTGAAGAACTCAGTTCAGCAATGACATTGAGAGGACAGCCTGCCAATTGCCTTCTGTTCATCCTCAAATAAGCCTTTTTACCAGAAGGCAACACTTTATTTTGTCAGTTTGTGTCTTTCATACACAGCTGGTTTAGATGCATGTCCAGTCAAGCATCTGACTAGAACTCTACAGGCAAATTACATTACAGGAAAGAAATTTTCCTTCAATTTAGCCTTGCTTTACTGTGACACCTTTGATTTTGAATTGTGCAGAGATACTGTGACATCCTTCCCTTTGATCAAAGCCTTGAGCTTCAATCAAGTATGCTCTGAAAACTCTAGAATTGCTCCTTGTGAGGCACAATGTCAGTTCTTAGTGCTCTGGATTTCAGAAAGTTGCTGTAAATAACTGATCTGGTTGTTGCAACATATTTGGTTTATTCAGAGCAGTGAAATGGATTGAGTTATTTTTTTCTGTGGATCATAAGCACTTCTTGTAGCTTGCAAAGAAGCAACAATAAATTATGGCAGACATTTTAGTATTGATATTTTTTTCCCTGCAGCAAATAACATTAAGACTTGTGTATAAACACACAACAAATATCCTGACTTCTTCCTTTAAATGGAAGAATTCGTGCTGAGGAGGTCCCTGAGTTTATTCTGCAAGGGTCTGTGCATGGGACAGGATAGTCCTGAGTTAAGAAATGAAACTTCAGACACTTGACTGAAGAAGGAAAGAAAGAAAACCTTGTGGAATGCCTTGTGGGCAGTTGGAAAAAGCTGACCCTGTTAACGCTGCTTTGATGCTTCCCCTGCTGCCCGTAGCAATTGGCTGCCTGTTGTGCATACTGGTTTCACCTGTTGGAATGTCACTGCTTACGCCAGCATGCTGCCATCACCATGCTGCCATCACCGTGCCACTGAATGGGAGGGCAGTGCTCCATCCTTCTGCCTGTGACTCTTACCTGGGACCTGAGAGCAACATGGGAGTGGGCAGCTCCTTTGCTAGGGGATTCTGATGGGGTTTAGCTTCTGTTTTCAGCTGGTAGCCACATGAGGTGCTCAATGGGTAAAGCAGCTTTTCACTGAACGTGGATCACTTACAAGTTTATTGCAATGATTGCATCTGTCTATCTGCTCCATTTTAGTGCACAGTTCAAAGTTTATGCTTGAGTCTTGCTTCCTATTTTGGCAATCAGAAATTATGGATGCTTTTAGCCTGAGTGTGGAACAAGGCAAAAAAAACAACCCCAAGGTACTCTTTAAATTGGTATTGGTGGAGGTTGAATGTTGAGTTCCATGAAGAATTTGCATTTACTTTGGAGTGTTTTATTAAAACTCACTGTGATACCATCAACTTCCCATTGTATACAGTGTAGTCACAGACAGCAGAAAGTCATTCTAGTACTTTAAGAGCTGAGAAAGTAGATTTTGAAAGCCATGAGTGATGAACAATGCTCTCAAGAAATTCCTTGTCTTGAAAACTGAGCATCCAGATTGAAAATACTTCTGGAACATGACTTATGCAGGTGTCTGGCTTCAAAATTAACTTGTTTTGATGAAAGCAGGAAGGAAAACTGTGTGCTGGTCTTGGGTTTGTTGTGGGGTTTTAATACTGAGAAGACACTGAAATGTGTCAGCTGTAGGATGCTGTGGTACTCCAAGTGGGTTGGGTTAGCATTTTTAACTGACCCTTTGTATGGGCAGTCCCTACACAATTTGGGCTGGCAGCCAGGTCGTTTTAGGGTGCTGATGACTTACTGAGGAGTATTGGGAAGTTTGTGTGAGAAGTACAATGTAACTTCTGTTGCTCTGTTCTTTCGGGTACTTTGCAACTGTATTTTGTGAGGCAATGCAGCTTTGTTCACCTCTTAAATGCTGGATTGCTTGTAGGAAGCATGAGGAATGAGATGAGGCTTATTGAGCCTCTGGAAGAGGCAGTCTGAAATGCAGCTCGATGTGATCACTGGGTTGCAGCCTTGTTGAGCACTGCACAGTGCTTTGCCCCCAGGGTGCACACATGATCTGATTTGCCTTGCATTCAAACATTAGAGCCAGATGGAATTCCAGGAACCACAGTCCAAATGGCATAAGAAGCTCTAGAGCTGAAGTTTAGATTGTTGCAGAAGATCTTCTTGGTAGTGGTGGGGTGCAGATGGCTGGGCAGAGACGGGATGTGAGGTAACAGATCTGTGGTGAGAGGGACACTTCTTTAGTTGCCAGCATGAACCATTTCGAATAGGTGCAGCCTGTATGTTAGACTTGGAGCATGCAGGATTTTCTTACCACACTGAAGGTGGTTACAAGGAGAAATGTCAAATCAGAACTGGAGAGCACTGCTAAATATGGAGGTGCTTGCAACTCAGCAACATCCCTTCAGGCAGGACACCAGTGCAGGTTGAGGAAAAAAATAGGGACGAGTACATTAGGTGAAATCAGCTTCAGTGCACACAAACCATATCCCATTACAGCTCCTCATCAGCCAGAGCTGATGTAAGCTGATACAAGGTTTAGCTGATCCAACCTGGAGTGTCAGTTTTAACACAACCTTTTTAAAGCTGATGGGGGTGGGGGAGGGGAAGAAAAAAGATAATCACTGAGATGCTAAAATATTGGTACAAGTTGAAGTGAGCACAGACATTTCTGATGACATAGTTACAGGGTAAAGAAAAGCTTGAAGAGGCAAGGTAAGTATTGAAACTGCTCTTGGCTTGTTATTTTTGTAGGAGATGTTAATTCTGACTAGAGTGAGTGTAGTAGAGCTGTAATATATTGGATCACTTCAGTAGTTTAGTCATTATGCTAAGAGATGAGGGTGCTAAGAGAGACACACTTGAAAATGATGCTGGTTGTAGATTGCTTGGTGTTACTATGGGGTTTGAGCAACTAGAATTCCAGTAGAAGAGAAGCAGCTTTTAGTCTGCTTCTGAGTAATAGATGAAACCTGGTTCTCTTAGTTTGAAGATGTGTAGTAGCTGTGCTGCAAATTTTCCATCCTTTGGTTAACTTAAGGAAAAGTAATTGCAGTGAAGGTTTAATAGCTGCTTTGAAAAGCTGATGAACAGAGAAAAGTGGTGAATCATCCCCTAATGGAGGGAGGCCTTGGCTGGGGTGCATCATGGTCTTAAAGAGCTAATTGAGGGAATAGACAATTTAGCCCAAACAAATAACAGACAATTTAAAAGGCCGTTTGTCAAAACAAACTCTTAGCAGCTTCCCAAGTCTGACTGCAACAGGTTGCAAAAGGATCTTCTTATAGTAAACAGGAAACCAAATCACCCAAGAGGGCTGGTATTGAGGTTTGTCTTTATACATAATACATTAACTAATACATGTTTGTGTCATTGTTTTTATGATTTCTTGATTGGTCATTACTACACATAAAGATCATTCCCTGAAAGTACCAGGTGGCTAGAATGGGCAGGGGGTAGTTTGGATGAAGTGCTTGAAAGCAAATAGAGGACAAATACAGAAGCTCTATCATGCTGCTGTGTGCAGCAGTGCCACATTTGTGTCTAGATGCAGGTAGTTCTCCATCCCCTGCCTTAAAATCAGTACAGCACAACTGAAAAAGTAACACTGCAAGGTGTGGGATGAAGCTAGTCAGGCATCTGGAGCTACTAGGCAAGTGATTTATTCTATTCTCATAAAGGATAGCAAAAGGCTCTGGGTGTACACTATAACTCTTGTCAGTGTTATAAAAACAAATGGTAGATTTGTGAGCAATGGATTAATGATGGAAGTGATAAAAAGGGACTTTTATCTTAGAATTCCTTATAAAAGGGCTTAGGAAACTAATTTTCTAAACCCCGTTTTTATAAACTGCTTTTATTCTACACAGACATACAAGAAGTTAATGAAAAATGTTAGAGGAGCTTTGTCCTCTGGTACAAGCACAGGGAAAAGCAGAGTGAATCCTGTGGGCATAAACAGAATTGCTCTTTAGCCATCCTCTGACTTTGTAGGATGGTCTGGAGGGAACTTCAACCAGGGAAGACCACTTGCCTAGAATCATAGAATGATTTGGGTTGGAAGGGATCTTAAAGATCATCCAGTTCCAACCCCACTGCCATGGGCAGGGATACCTCCCACCAGCCCAGGCTGCTCAAGGCCTCATCCAGCCTGGCCTTGAACACTTCCAGGGAAGGGGCATCCACAACTTCCCTGAGTAACCTGTTCCAGTGTCTCCCCACCCTCACTGTCAAGAATTTCTTCCTAATCTCCAGTCTAAATTTGCCCTCCCCAAGCATCAATCCATTCCCTCTTGTCCTATCCCTCCAAGTTCGTGTCAAAAATCCCTCCCCAGCTCTCGTGCAGCCCTCTTCAGATACTGGAAGGCTGCCCTAAGGTCTCCCTGGAGCCTTCTCTTCTCCAGGCTGAACAGCCCCAACTCTCCCAGTCTGTCCCCATAAGGGAGGTTCTTCAGCCCTCTGAGCTTGTTTGTGGCTCCCTCTGCACCCTCTCCAGCCGTTCCATGTCGTCATTGTGCTGGGGGCCCCAGCACTGGACACAACAATGCTCCAGGTCAGGTCTCAGGAGAGCAGAGTAGAGGGGCAGAATCCTCTGCATTGTCCTTGCCCATCAATGTGGTCCCAGTCCCTCAGTACTTTTCCACTGCATTGAAAGGAAGGCAATGGCATTCATTGAATTCTAACTATCAGTTGCTGGTGTAAAACCATCTTTTTGATCACAACATAGAGCAGGGACTTCAATGTGATGGGAGCAGCAGGGGAAGAGCCGTTGTGCTTCAGTTAGTCATTCTTGTGTAAACCTGGTTAATGCAAGTTGTGCCCAGTTTGGAGCTGTTCTTGCAGTTTACCATTTCTGGAACATGCCTTGGGCAGGGACCTCTTCCCCAGGAGCATGCTCTGATTGCACCAGTCTAGGTATCATCTCTGCAATCTTTTTTTTTTTGCTTCTGGAGTATGTGTTAAAAATAGAAGTTGGTGGGTTGGAGTGAGTCATGAGCTGCTCTTCTTGAAAAATCATTGAATTCTTTCCTTTAGTTTTCATTTGATTTTATCTTTTTTATTTAATTCCCTCCCCCCCCCTCATGTGTGTGTTGGTTGTTTTCTTCTGTTCTTTGCCTGCAGGGATGCCTGCAGTCTGTAACCCAGGCATGGTACCAGTGGCAATGCCACCTCCAGCTGTCAACCCTCAGCACCTGTGTAACGAAGAGGACCTGAAATCTATCCAGGACATGTTTCCCAACATGGACAGAGAAGTAATCCGCTCAGTGCTAGAAGCTCAGAGGGGGAACAAGGACGCAGCTATCAACTCCTTGCTTCAGATGGCTGAAGAATCATAGATCCCCACCTCCTGCCTAGTCCCCGTCCTCGATGCCACTTATTTTTACTTGCCAAGCCAGGGATTTAGCTAGAGGAAGAATTTCCCAACAGCTTTCTGTTAGCACATCCTGTGTGTGAAAGATTAAACCTTTCCTCCTTGGACATTTGGATCTTTCTCACTTCCTCTCTCAGTCTGTACATACTCAGTTCAGCTTATGTCCTGCAGTATAGCATTGAAGCATCTTTACTGTCAGCTGTGCCCTGTGTGGCTGTGTTCTGATGGGGTGGGGAGTTAACGCTGCTTTGTTTTGTTTCTCTCCCTCTCTTCATAAACTTGTTCTTACAAAGTAACTCTATGCAGTGCAGGGTTTACTACTGTTAGGTTGAAAACAAAACTCTCTGGTTGTTGGTTTTTTTGCATGGAGGGTTTGCTCTTTAACCATAAGTGATTTGTTCAAGTATTTAGGTTTCATCAAGCAGCCTACTTTGGCTAGAAATTAAAAGAAAGATCCTTCCCCTGTCCTGTGGTGTTCAGTTATTGCTGTGATCTATTCACCTGTTTCTGAATTGAAGAGTTTTCACTCAGTAGGCTCAATTTCTTAGGTTGTGCTGTTGATACTTGTAATGAGCATCTTCTCTTCAATCATCAGGCACCAAAGCAATATCTTTTACCTGGTGTGCATTTGGGGCTTTCTCCTCCCACACAGTATTGTTCTGGATCTGTAACACCTTCACCAGGTAACTTTGAACTCCTGCAGCATGTCTTGCTGTAGCAGAGAACTGCAAGACTGAGCCCCAGTGTACTCCCACAGTTAATTGTGCTCTAATGACTGCTTCTGCATTCCTGTGGCTCTGGCAGAGGGTAAGTGCAGAAGGAGAGAGGCTTTTACACCTGAAAAATTACTGAAGCTGTAAAGAATTCTTTAAGGTGTTGTCTTACATTAAAAAAGCAGGAAGCTATGATCTGCTTAGAAGGCTCCTTTCCTTACTCCTATATTTCAGCAAACTTACCATTTTCTAATAGTGAAAGCCTTTTTGTCCTGCAATCTGAAATAAGAAGCATGCAAAATAGCTTCAGAACCATTGACTGACACCATGAGTTCCTCACTGAGTTTAGGCTACAGTTGCTGTGGTCAGTTTTCTGATTACTTGGTGCAGTGGAAATAAATGGTGAGAGAAAATTTAACATATCTGAGTTACAGTCTGAACCTCAGAGGGGGTTGGAGGTTGCTTGTATTTATTGTTAGTGTTTGGTTATTATTTTTTTTTCAGCTAACAATTCATTTTGGACCTGCAGAATCCTTAACAGTGTGCCCCAGTTACAGCTGTTGGCTAAATGGCTGCAGTGTCTGGGTTTTGTAGATGGTGAAGTAATGCACTTTAAATAGTATGCACCAGTTTGGGGTTGTTTTTTTTCCCAGTGATGTGCAATGTTGCTGTTTGATCTTTGTAAATGTTTGATTTCAGATACAGTTTCTATAATAGCCATAGACCTTTATATTTTCAAGAGGTGGAATGAATGTACACTTGAAATCTAGGCTCTTGAGTGATCCATGACAACATTAAAGCCAGGTTTGGAACAGGGAAAAGGGACCTGGATTCTCCTCTTCCCCACACCTTGTTTCATGTCCCACACTCAAAATATTTCCTTTATTGTTTGCTGAAAAGCTGATTTTTAAGTGTTTTGGAGGTTTTTTTTCCTGCATTCAAGAAGCCTTTAGGTAGCACTGACAGTAGAACAGGAATATTTATTTTTTTATGATTAAAAGTGATACTGAAACTTTAAAGAAGAATACAGCACCAAAAGAAAACCATCCCAATTGCTGGCCCTTTGAAGCTGTCTGTCTGTGATGTACCATTTTCAGTTTTGTTAGCAGTCCCATCTTGAAATCCTCTGTCTTCATAGGTCCTCCAATTGGCTTTTCAGTGATGAGATCCAAGGCTGTAGTTTGTGTGCTTCAGTTGTAGAGCCACCACACTTCCATTTGCTGAAGGAAAAACGGGTGTTCTGCAGGAAACTAGTCTGGCCCCTTCCCTGCAACCATGGGAGATGTTGTAATGAGTGGGATTAGAGGCATTTGGTCTTTATGGCAACTGTGATCCACGCTATTGTCACCCAAAAGGGTAAACCTTGGCGAGGATTTGATGCTTCATCTCCAGGAAGAGTTCCTTGCTCTTAAGTTGGATGCAGTGGTGAATTGCTAGGGATGGAACAATTCAGGGACAATGTGTATATTCCAACCTTTATATTAAAAGGTTGGGATCCATAATGCAGCTTTTTATAAAAGCAAGTGGGCATGGTTCAAGTGAATGGCTGGTAAATTGGACTGCATCCTTTCACAGCTCAGTTTCAAGCACAGAACCAACCCCTTCCAGCCCTAACCACCAGGAAGGAGAAATGTTGAGTGTAGTCATACATGAGGGAGGCTCCTGCTCTTAGAATTGTTTTGTTTGGTGTGTTCTAGCCAAACAGGGTAGGGGTGTGAGTTGAAGGGTGGGATATGTAGGAGCAGTGTGGCCAGGAGATGGATTTCAGCATCTTATGCTAAATACTGCTCTGGGGATTTAGTGTTGATTGAATTAAGTGTTCTAGCTGAAACTCCTTTGTCATGGTGTGCTACTTACCAGCAAGAGCAAAACCACTGATCATTGACCTCCCCAGCTTTTCAGCACACATATCTTCTCAGTTCTGTGTCAGGTTGGAATTGGAGAGAGGTCAAAAGAAGGCAGGGAGCATTTGGTTATAACGGGGTCTGTGAAATTCAAGTATTGGAGCTGAAAGTCTCCTCCTTGGTTTAAAACAAATGGATTGTCACTCGTGCTGAATGTAGCTTTAGACAAAATGCTAATGGGATGATCCTGTGTTTGATGCTGCTCTTCTGCTCAACAGCTTCAAGCAGCTTGGAGCCAAAGCCAGCTGTGTAAGAACTGGCATCTGCTACATGTTAGTGCATTTAGTCCTAGTTTGAGTCCTGCCAAGAGCCTAAACTTGCTAAAGGTAGGAACATTTTTTGTCTAGCTAGATCCTTGCTACTTTCTTCTCTACTGCTCTTTGCATCTGCTGATGGTACCGAATGTTTTGGGTTTCTTTTTCCCCCCTTACCAATGTTACTGCTTGTTTGGTTGGTATGTAATTCCCTACAGAGAATGTTTTTGGCTGTAATAATCCTGAAGACATTGTTTCTCTGTATTGAGCTCCAGTGTCCAAATGTGTTTCTTGCACTCTAAAGTACATTAACTTTTTCATTCTAATTTAATAAATGTATCATCCAAATGAAAGTGTGTCATGTCTGTGTTGGAGAGCACCTCACTTGGAGGCTTTGGCTGCAGGCTGATCTACAATTCCAGTATCAGTTGCTGTCTTCTTCTCAGCCTTGTGCATTCATTGACAGGTTACACTGGTTCTTAATGGGATCTTCTGGTGTGGGACTGGTGCTGGGAACTCTCAGAAGTGTTTGAAGCATTCATTTCAGGGAAGAAGCCTTTTCCTACCTCCTGCAGGTGCTACAGGACAGTCTCAAGCTGCACCAGGGGAAGTTCAGGCTGGAGGTGAGGAGAAAGCTCTTCCCTGAGAGAGTCGTTTGTCATTGGAATGTGCTGCCCAGGGAGGTGGTGGAGTCCCATCCCTGGAGGTGTTCAAGAGGGGATTGGATGTGGCGCTTGGTGCCATGGTCTAGTCATGAGGTCTGTGGTGACAGGTTGGACTCAATGATCTTTGAGGTCTCTTCCAACCTTGGTGATACTGTCATACAATCTCAGTATTGCAGGGCTAGAGGACAGAAGGAGGAGGGAGTGAGGTTGTGTTGTTCAAAGGGCAATGTTTGAGGGCAAGGAAGGAAGGAGGAACTATGTGAATGTGAAATAACAGAATCACAGAAGGGCTTGGGTTGGAAGGGACCTTAAAGATCATTTAGTTCCAAACCTGCTGCCATGGGCACAGACACCTCCCACTGGAGCAGCTTGCTCAAGGCCCCATCCAACCTGGCTCTGAACACTGCCAGGCTTGGAGACTCCACAGCTTCTCTGGGCAGCCTGTTCCAGTGCCTCATCACTGTCATAGGGAAGAACTTCTTCCTAATGTCTAATATAAAATGATCCTCTTCCAGTTTGAAGCCATTGCTCCTTGTTCTGTCACTCCATGCTTTTGTAAAAAGTCCCCCTCCAGCTCTCCTGTAGCCCCTTCAGATACTAGAAGATTGCTCTAAAGTCTCCCCGGAGCCTTCCCTCCTCCAGGCTGAGCAGCCCCAGCTCTCTCAGCCTGTCCTCACTGCAGAGGAGTTCCAGCCCCAGGATCATCTTTGTGGCCTCTGGACCTGCTCCTGTGCTGAGGACTCCAAAGCTGGCCCCAGCACTGCAGGTGGGGTTGCAGAGCAGAGGGGCAGAATCCCCTCCCTCCAGCTGCTGCCCATGCTGGAAGAAATGCTCTGCACTGTGAAGGGATTGAGACCTCCCCATTTGAGTGAGGAGTTACAAAACAGACCTTGGGATGTGATATTTTGGCTACACTTCAGAGCTGGCATTGTCTGTTAATGTGGAATTAATGATTTAAAGATCTGGTTTAGGTAGCAAAAAGCAGTTTGGGGTCTCTCTCATTTGCCAGCATTGCTATGCTCAGTGAATATTCATCAGCTGTGGGTCTGCACTATTAATTACCAAGCTAGCATTCTGGGGTTTGCTCTCCAGTTCTTAGTGTGGTTTTTATCAGGAGGTAATTTTCTTTCAACAAGATGGCTGAAAGGAATCTTTCACACCTGAAATTCCCTTGATTTATTTCCTGAGAGTACTTAGTTCCTGATCTGAAGTTGTGTCCATATTGGACTTTCCTCCCACCCTTGAGTATCAGTTTCATGGTCTGTAGCTTGCAGTTTGCTTTCAGGTTTCTCCTGTGTGCTGAAGAAATGGGAAAAGTGAGAATTAATCTACTTAAATGCTGCCCTTCTTGTGGCTGCAGCAGCATCTAGTTAGCATTTTCATATTTATTAGGTCTTTCATTTCAATGCTAATGAAGCAGTGATGGTGTTGGGGGGGTGGGGTGTGAAGTGAAGTTGGTGTATTTTGAATTACTCAAACATTTTAAGTGCATAAGGGTTTTCTTAAAATAAGTAGGGAAAATGCAAACCCCTATTAACCATCTGCTGCAGTTTTGGGTTGTAGCCTGCTAAAGACTTCAGCTTTATCTCCTAGATCTTGTTTTTACCAGCCCAGGTTGATGTAACAGCAGGCAACAGGACAGGTTAGGAGCTGCCCTGCTGGAAAGCAGCTCCATGGAGAAAGACCTTGGGGTCTTAGGGGACAGCAAGTTCTGCATGGGACAACAATGTGTCCTTGTGGCCAAGAGGGACAAATGGCATCCTGGGTTGCAGCAAGAAAAGTGTGGCCAGCAGGTCTTCTACCCCTCTACTCTGCCTTGCTGAGACCACACCTGGAATTATGTGTCCAGTTTTGGGCTCCCCAGTACAGGAGAGACACAGACCTGCTGGAGAGAATCCAAGGAAGAGCCATGAGGGTGATGAGGGGACTTGAGCATCTCCCCTGTGAAGAGAGACTGAGAGCCCTGGGGCTGTTTAGTCTGGAAAAGAGAAGGCTGAGAGGGGATCTGAGCAATGTCTATCAATATCTGAGGGGTGGGTGTCAAGTGGAGGAGGCCAATCTCTTTTTGGTGGTGCACAGTGATAAGCCAAGGAACAGTGGATACAAACTTGAACATAGGAGGTTTCACCTCAGCATGAGGAGAAACTTCTTTACAGTGAGGGTGGTGGAGCATTGGAACAGGCTGCCCAGGGAGGTTGTGGAGTCTCCTTCTCTGGAGAGTTTCAGAACCCACCTGGGTGCATTCCTGTGCAGACTGCCCCCTGCACTGGCAGGGAGGTTGGACTGGATGATCTCTGGAGGTCCCTTCCAACCTCTACTGTGATTCTGTGGTTTTCATACTGCAGTGTATTTCAGAAGTTTTTTCTTTACTACCTTGCCAAAACCCCTAAATCTTAATTCTGTACTAGCAAATGGACTATACTTAATAGAATAGAATTAACCAGGTTGGAAAAGACCTTTGAGGTTGAGTCCAACCTATCACCCAACACCATCTAATCAACTAAACCATGGCACCAAGTGCCTCATCCAGTCTCTTCCTAAACACCTCCAGGGATGGTGACTCCACCACCTCCCTGGGCAGCACATTCCAATGGCCAATCTCTCTTGCTGGGAAGAACTTCTTCCTAACATCCAGCCTAAACCTGCCCTGGCACAGCTTGAGACTGTGTCCTCTGGTGCTGGTTGCTTGGGAAAAAAGACCAACCCCCACCTGGCTACAACCTCCCTTCAGGTAGTTGTAGAGAGCAAGAAGGTCTCCCCTGAGCCTCCTCTTCTCCAGGCTAAGCAACCCCAGCTCCCTCAGCCTCTCCTCACAGGGCTGTGCTCCAGACCCCTCCCCAGCTTTGTTGCCCTTCTCTGGACACCTTCCGGCAACTCAACATCTTTCCTACACTGCGGGGCTCAGAACTGGACACAGGACTCAAGGTGCTGAGCACAGGGCAGAATGACCTCCCTGCTCCTGCTGGCCACACTATTCCTGATGCAGGCCAGGATGCCATTGGCCTTCTTGTCCCTCTGGGCACACTGCTGGCTCCTGTTCAGCCTACTATCAACCAGTACCCCTGGTCCCTCTCTGCCTGTCTGTTCTCCAGCCACAAAGGTGTGCCATAACTTTTGCAGTCAAATTTGCACAGAGATGGGGGGAAATGAGTTTGTGGAAAGTTAAGGAGGTTGCAGTTGATGCGAGCTGGGTCTGCGTTTGCGTGTGGGGCAGAGCTCTGAAGGTAGGACTGCTTGGAGTAGTTAATGAGCTCACTTTGAACAGGTATTTAAACATGAAATGTACCAATCTGGGCTGTGCATGGACAGCCTTGATAATTGTAATGCCTGTGTCACTGGGAGAGAGAAGAATGATTCAGTTTAGAATTATCTCAGATTCTAAAGTGACTACAGAGAGTGAAAGACTGCAGTGAGCTTACCTTCCATGTCTGTGCTGTCCTTGCTCCTCCACAGATTAGGTTCAGGAGCCTGGCAGAGCAGCCCAGGGTGATGTTTTTCCACCTTGAATGCACTTCTGCAGCAGAAATCAGCTCAGCATGGAGCATTCCCCCCTCTGCTCTGCCCTGGTAAGGCTGCACCTGGAATATTGTGTCCAGTCCTGGGCCCCGCACTTCAAGAAGGACTTCAGGGAGCTGCTTGACAGAGTCCAGTGCTGAGGCACAATGATGATGGAGGGAGTGGAACATAGAATCATAGAATCAATAAGGTTGGAAAAGACCTCAAAGATCATCAAGTCCAACCTGCCACATCTTCACTACAAGGGGAGATTGAGGGAGCTGGAGTCTGTAGTTTGGAGAGGAGGAGGCTGAGGGGTGACCTCATTCACGTTGATAAAGCTGTGCAGGGTGAGTGCCCAGAGGCTGGAGCCAGGCTCTGCTGGGTGATGCCCAAGGACAGCACAAGGGGCAGTGCTGGAAGCTGAGGCATAGGAAGCTCCATGGAAACAGGAGAGAATTTTTTTTTTCCCCTGTGAGGGTAACAGAGCCCTGGAACAGGCTGCCCAGGGGGATTGTGGAGTCTCCCTCTCTGGAGATATTCAAAACCTGCCTGGATGTGTTCCTGTGTGACCTGCTCTAGGTGAGCCTGCTCTGGCAGGGGGCTTGGACTGCTTCGAGGTGCCTTCCAGCCCCTGGCATTCTGTGGTTCTGGGTGATTTGAAATGCTGAATGCTACTTGAAGGTTGGACTCGATGGTCTTAGAGGCCTTTTCCAACTGAAACAGTTCTGTGATACCTCTGAAATGAATCTCTAAATCGTTATAAAAGTGCAGATAGTGGGGGGAATGGTGACAGGTTCCTGCCCATGCAGCAGACCTGCATCCTCTGTGGCACCCCTACCTTCCCAGGTGCCCTTGTACGGCAGGTCTGAGGCTCTGGAAGCAGAACCAGCAAGGAGTGTGATGGGAGTATTTTTATGTCAAAGGTGATGTGTTACTGCTGTCCTCAGTGGGGGGAACAAAACCAACAGTGAAAGCAGCTGGGAAAATCAGGGGAGTTTAATGACTTCAGTGTAGTGGTGCAGTCAGCTGCCAGCAAACAGCAGGATCATGAGGAGAGTGTGTGACCAGCTCTGTGTGGACAACCACAAAGGTGCATGATGCTGGATGTTAGGCCACAGCAGTTCTGTTTCTCTGGCTGTTGCTTGGATGTTTGAAATAAAAGCACTTTGTGTGAGCTGGGTTGGAAGGTTAGGGAGAGGGGTAGGGGTGAAGGAAGCTTGTGCAGAAGGAGTTCTCAATCTTTTTCTGCTGCAAAACCCAAGTAAGACACTTTCACTTCTCTAGGGTAGAGGATTGAGGCAGAGGGTTTTGAAAGAGAAATAAGGAGACATGGATTCAAGGTCTGCATTGCCTTAGTGTTTTGATTCCAAGCTAGTTTGTAGATGATTTTTGTAACAGAAATAAGTGGTGTGTCATTAGTGATTTACAGAAGGTCAACAGACCAGGTTTTAGTGCACACTGTGTAGGAAGGAGGTGTTTAGTTTGCAGCCAACTCCTGAATAAAGGTCCAGATCTCCAAAATCAAGGCTCTGTATGATATGATCCTCATATTTTGGGCAAAACCTTTTCACCTATCTTCTGTGTTCAGGATGAAGTCAGCAAAGTTTGCATCCTTCTGTTAGCTACTGGCCCAGTATTTGGGGAGCCTGGGAAGTCATATCAGTGACTTCTCCTCCTGTTGGCAACGTAAGCTTGAGGCTCAGCAAATGGAAGTGTTCAAACAGGAGGTATTGTCCCAGGTTGAGGCAGATCCTCCCTTGCCTCCCACCAGGGCAGAAAAAAAAGAGACTCACACAAATGGATTGCAGAAGTGATGGAAAATTTAAATGGAAAAGCAGTGAGTGCTTTACAGAGAGCTACAAGCACAGTGACTAAAGAGTTCCCAAAGCATACAGAGTCCCCTACAGCACACCTAGAAGCATCCCAGCATTTCCTTCTCCCTACCTGAAGGTATACCCAACCCCCAGGGCTCTTCTTCCACATCCCCCTGCCCCGACTGTTAGGCTGATCTCAGCTGGCTGAGATTGCCCTTCCCCCTTCCCCTCCTGGCATTAGGCCTAGCCAGGCCCAGGAGGCCTTGAGATAACTCCCCTTCCATTACCAGCTAGGGAGCATCTCCCATGGGAGCAGCGAGGGAAGAAAGAGGGAGTGTGAGACCTTGCTGATGGATTTATAGGGAGCAGGACGTGATGGGTATGGAATACACAGCTTCCTGTGTCCACCCACTGGGCTGGACACCTAGGGCACCACGGGTGTAACTTGGGTGGCAGCAGCAGGAGGCACCCAGCCTGAACTGCCACAGGTATGAAAGTTGAAGGTATCAGCAGCAATGTTCTGACATCACTCACTGCTAGGTGAGTGATATGGTTTGAGTTGGAAGGGACCCTAAAGCTCATCAAGTTCTAACAGCCCTGCCATGGGCAGGGACATCTCCCACCAGCCCAGGTTGCTCAAGGCCTCATCCAACCTGGCCTTGAATGCCTCCAGGGAGGGGGCATCCATGATGTCCCTGAGTGTTCCAGTGTCTCTCCACCCTGACTGTCACAAATTTCATCCTCATCTCCAGTCTCAATCTCCCCTCTCCCAGCTCAAAGCCATTACCTCTCGTTCAGTCACTCCCAGCCCTTGCCAAAAGTCTTTCCCCATCTTTCCTGTAGACTCTTCAGGTACTAGAAGGTCTTCTGGAGCTTTCTCTTGTCCAGGCTGATCTGCTCCAACTCTGCCTGTGTTCAGCTTTAAGAAGGTCTCTCCACTATCCATAGTTGGGGCAATTTAAAATGAGCAAGCTGATTTTACATGCCCGTATAAGCCCTCTCCGATGGATGCAAGTGCTCCGCAAGGTTTCCAGTGGAATTTAGGGAATAGCTCCTGGTTGAGCATTCTTTAGGGAAGCCAATAACGACCATTAGAGGGCAGCTGAGGGCTTGAGCTGGGATGTGCTGCTGAGATGTTCGGGCAGTGCTCCAAGGGGTTGAGGAAACCCTGCAGAAACCATTGGGAAGCTTTTCACTGGTGACTGTGCCATGAAGTAGAGGAGAGGGACTAGGGAGGAAGGGGGAAGAGCACATGGATTTCACTGGCTTCAATCTGAGCTCAAAGCCAGCTTCAGCTGTGGTTTCAGCTTTGGCTCTGCGTTGTGTGTCACAGGGCTTTGGTGCTCTGCAGCCTGACCTGGTAGCAGCAGTTTGTGTAGCTGGGGTGGGTAGCTCTGCCACAGCAGGCTGAACACAGCTGCTGTACCTGAGTGCCTCTCGCTTGGGAAGGCCTCCCCAAGCCAGTAGTGCTGGTCTGACACAGAGGGTACCCTTCTATATCCTTGGGTTGCACTGTGGTGCTGTTCTAGATCCCTTTTTTTGGACCTTCACTGTGGTGCTCTTCGAGATCCCTCCTTGGTTTTCACTGTGCTAACATTCTAGGTCCCAGGGTTCCACCGTGGTGTTGTGCTAGATCCTTTCCCCCCCTTCACTATGGTACTGTTCTAGATCCCAGTTTTCCTTTTCTGTGGTACTGTTCTGGATCCATTTTTTTCCTCCACACTGCAGGACTGTTCTAGATACCTTTCCTCCCTTCCCTGTGGCACTGTCCCTTTACCCCCCTTCACTCCTGTACAGTTCTAGACCCTGGTTTTTGTCCTGGTTTGGCTGGGACAGAATACCAGGCCATTAGCAGTTTGGAGACAGCCAGGGCAGTTGACCTGAGTTGGCTGCAGGTGATCCTAGCCCATGAAACTCGGGCTCAGTATAAAGGAGAATGTTTGCTGGGGTTTTTGCTCTTGCTTGAGCTCCTCCTGAGACTGCTCCTTTTCCTTCTCCTCCTGAGGACTGCTTTCCTGCTTCTGTGACCACTGTACAGTCACTGAGCTGAGTGTAGCTCTGTGCACTTTGTATTGGTATTGGTTAGGCTCTTCCATAAAATCCATTTTCATTTTAACCCATGGGTTCCCTTTCCATGACCCCCTTCTCTGCTGGGGAGGGGTCACCAAGTGATAGAGCAACTGCTGGAGTCCAGTGCTTGGATACAGGCTAAATGTAGACAGCTTTTCACTGTGGTACAGCTCTAGATTCCACCTTTTCACCACTGTGCAGTTCTAGATCCCATCAGAGGCTCTCTCTTTTCTCCTGGTGCCATGCCCAGAGTGCTAAACCCTCTGGCATCCAGAAAGCTGGAGAGCTGTGCTGAAGCTGTCAAAGTGCTCTGCCCAGGGGTCACTGTTCAGGACTGGAGTCATCTCCTCAAGGTGGTACCTGGTGTCCAGGGTCTAAGCATGCAGGTGTGAAATTGTAAAGCTGGTGGTGCATGTCTCACCTGGCTTCAGCCAAGCTCAGCCTGGCTTCCCAATGACAAGTGGGATATTGCTGGGGCAGAGAAGGTGGAGGGAGTGATCCAGCTGTCTGCTCCACTGTCATAGCTAGTGACCCTGCCTGGAGCCTGCACCCTGGCTTTGGGACAGGCAAACCTAAGAGATGGATGGAGGTCAGCAGTGAAATGCAAAGCTTGCAGAGGTGCCCACTTCCCCCTGCAGGTTAATCCCAATATCAGGTTGTGGCTGTGGAGGCCAGGAAATAGAGCTCCAGTGCTTTCATTCAGGAATTGAATTTCATGTCTCAATAATGCTGTATAAAATGTGCAATCATTTGATCAACCACTTCCTCCTTTATTTTTCTGCCAGGCCTTCAGGGCAGATTTCAGGCTTTGTGCTGTGACAGCTACTGATAAGCTCCAAACAGTTCAGGTAATCCTGGTGAACTATGGTGGGCAAAGGCATTTGCTCCCTGGTGTAAATCCATTCAAAACCTTCTAGATAGCACTGGAAACCAATGCACAGTTAAAAAACATAGTTGTGAATCTTTGTAAGAATTATGGGCAGGAGCAGTTGCTGACTTTAAGTTCATTGACTTCACCTCAAGTATTCTTCAACTAATCAAATCCTTCATTCATGGAAGGATTTGTTTCTTCAGCTTGAAGCAGCAAGTCCTGGTTTCTGCAGCTTAGGACAGGAAATGAGGAATAAAGTTTTCCCTTCCTTTTTTCTTTTCATACTTTTCACAGAATCATAGGATGGTAGGGGTTGGAAAGGACTTCTAGAGATCTCTGTGTCCAACCCCCCTCTGCCCAAAGCAGGATCACCTAGGGCAGGTCACACAGGAATGCATCCAGGTGGCTCTTGAACGTCTCCAGTGAAGGAGACCCCACAACCTCTCTGGGCAATCTGCTCCAGGGTTCTGGTACCCTTACTTTAAGGAAATTTTTCCTCATGTTCTGGTGTAACCTCCTGGATTCCAGTTTTGTCCAAGTCTTCTTTTGGACTTCTCCACTACAGATTCACAGATCACACTGAGTTGGAAGGGACCTTCAAAGGGCATCTTGTCCAACCCTCCTGAAGTCAGCAGGGACACCTCCAGCTCGATCAGGCTGCCTAGGGACCCATTGAATGTGACCTTGAATGTCTCCAGTGATGGGCCCTCAACTTACAGGGAAAACCAGTCACAGGCTGCCTGTTTGCCCAGCCCCTGGCTACTAGCATACAGAGGGCAAAGGGGAGAGGTTTTTATCTCTGAACCCTTTATGCTAGTGAGCAGAATTTTGAGAGCTGGGTGAGGGAGTTTAGCCTCATCCAGGAAAAGGGGTTTGAGATTGTCTTCATCTCCAAAGGCTGCTTGAGAGCATAACCCATCTGAGGTAGAAAAGTCCCTGGTGCTGTTGGACTCTCCATCATGTAGATCATGAAGATGGATATTGAACTGCCACCAAAACTGAAAAAGTGACTGTAAAGTTTTATTGAGCCAATAAGAGACAAAAATGAAGAACACCACAGTCTTGTCTCTCACTGTGCTGTCTGCTAGGACCATTACAGCCATAAAAATGGTGTGCAATAAAGCTTTCTCTAGGCACAAAAGTTAAGTGCAAGATAGCTATGATGTTTCCTGGGTTTGGTTTTGAGACCCTCTTTTTCCCCAAACTCTCCATTTTATGATTGAGTAGAAACAGATTGGGGTTGGACTAGGTGACCTTTAAAGGTCCATTCCAACCTAAAGGCATTCTGTGGTTCATTCCATCTCAGAATGTTAGAGGTTGGAAGGGGCCTCCAGAGATGATTGAGTCCAACCCCCTTGCCAAAGCAGAATCATTTAGGGCAGGCAGCACAGGAACACATCCAGGCAGGTTTTGAATCTCTCCAGAGGAGACGACTCCACAACCTCCTTGGTCAGCCTGCTCCTGGGCTCCAGCACCCTCACAGTAACACAATTTGTCCTCATGTTCAGGTAGAACCTCCTGTGTTCCAGCTTGCACCCATTGTTCCTTGTCGTAACACAGGGCACTACTGAAAAGAGCCTGGCACGCCTTCATCCTGACACTCACCCCTCAGATATTTAGAGACATTGATAGGATCTCTTCTCAGGACTGAACAACCCCAGGTCAAGGTAGAATCACTAGAATAGAATAGAATTAACCAGGTTGGAAAAGACCTCAGAGATCATCAAGTCCAACCTATCACCCAACACCATCTGATCAAGTAAACCATGGCACCAAGCACCCCATCCAGTCTCTTCCTAAACACCTCCAGGGTTGGTGACTCCACCACCTCCCTGGGCAGCACATTCCCATGGCCAATCTCTCTTGCTGGGAAGAACTTCCTCCTAACCTCCAGCCTAAACTGCCCCTGGCACAGCTTGAGACTGTGTCCTCTTGTTCTGGTGCTGGTTGTCTGGGAGAAGAGACCAACTTCCACCTGGCTACAACCTCCCTTCAGGGAGCTGTAGATGGCAATAAGGTCTCCCCTGAGCCTCCTCTTTTCCAGGCTAAGCAACCCCAGCTCCCTCAGCCTCTCCTCACAGGGCTGTGCTCCAGACCCCTCCCCAGCTTTGTTGCCCTTCTCTGGACACCGACCAGCAACTCAACATCTTTCCTAAACTGAGGAGCCCAGAACTGGACACAGGACTCAAGGTGTGGCCTAACCAGTGCTGAGTACCGGGCAGAATGACTTCCCTGCTCCTGCTGGCCACACTATTCCTGATAGAGGCCAGGATGCCATTGGCCTTCTTGTCCCCCTGGGCACACTGCTGGCTCCTGTTCAGCCTGCTATCGACCAGTACCCCCTGGTCCCTTTCTGCCTCTCTCAGTCTTTCTTCATAGGAGAGACATTCAAGTCTCTTAATCATCCTTGTAGCTTCCACTGGACTCTCTCCAGCACATCTCTGTGTCTCTTGCACTGAGGAATCAAAAACTGGACACAATATTCCAGGTGTGGTCTTAGCAGGAGAAAGCAGAAGGGGAAATACTTGCCATCACTATTGTATCACTCAAAGAAAACCAACCCAAAGAGCAAGATTTCATTGATTTGACTTTTATTTCTATAGTTTGGGGTTTGTTTTGTTGTTTTCATTTTTTTGGTTTTACAAGTCAGAAGTGAGGAAAGGCGTTAACAGAAACTGAGGTAAGTTCTGTTCAAAGAGAGTTGTCCTGGCGGGGGGAGACATGGAAACATGATTCCAGTTTCACCCGAACCTCTGGTCTCTCATTCCACTGCTCCTCTGCCTAGGACACTCTCTCTCCTGGAACTCTCTCCTCTAGGCTTTTTTGGTGAATTTCCGGGAATCCTCCTGTTCAGAGCTTTCTGAGGAGCAGCTGTCCATACACTGGCACGCTTCCACGTAGACGTATCTGTGCCTCTTCCTGGTTCCGTTTCGGCACATCAGGGTCACCTCTCTTGTCTGGGTTCTGGATTCACGGCAGCAGGTACACTTGTGCTGCATCTGGTTTGCTTCCAGAGAGTACCTGCAATCCACCGGGAGACAATGCACCTTCTCATTAACAATCAACACAGCAGAGCCCCACTGGCTTTTGGGTTGGGGTTTGTTGGGGCTTTTGGGGGTGTTGGGTTTTTCACATCCTCTCTTCCTGCCTCCTACACATCCTTTATAAACGTGATTTTAGTTAGCTGTTTCTTCAGTAATGAAGCTGTTCCAATAGTGAGTCTGGTTTGGTGAGTGGAATCATGTGAACACTGTAACTTCTTGTTCTGTGGTCATAGAATTATTTTTTTTTTGCTTGGGAAAGACCCTTAAGATCATCAAGTTCAGCTGTTGACCCAGCACTGCCAAATCAGCACTAAACTCTGTCCCTCAGCACCACCTCTACACAGCTTTGTAACCCCTCCAGGGCTGTGGACTCCACCACTGCCTTGGGCAGCCTGCTCCAGGGCTTGATACCACATTTACTAACCTTCAGGCAACTGGGACCTCACTGGTGCTGATAAATGATGGGAAGTGGCTTGGTGAGCCACTGCTACCAGGCCCCTCAGTACCGCTGGGTGATTGATTAGAATAGAATAGAAGAGAACAGGAATAGGAATAGAAGAGAACAGGAATAGGAATAGAAGAGAACAGGAATAGGAATAGAAGAGAACAGGAATAGGAATAGAAGAGAACAGAATAGGAATAGAATAGAATAGACAGGGTTGGAAGAGACCTTTGAGATCATTGAGTCCAACCTATCACCCAACACCATCTAATCAACTAAACCATGGCACCAACCACCCCATCAAGTCTCCTCCTAAACAGCTCCAGTAGTGGTGACTCCACCACCTCCCTGGGGAGCCCATCCCAATGGCCAATCTCTCTTTCTGTGAAGAACTTCTTCCTAACATCCAGCCTAAACCTTCCCTGGTGCAGCTTGAGACTGTGTCCTCTTGTTCTGGTGCTGGTTGCCTGCTTGAGGGACCAGTATAAATGAAACCATAGAGATGATAAATGAAGGTTTTGGGACTCACATGGAGGAGCTAGGACAAGTTCCTTCACAATAGGAGAGCTCAACAGGTTCAACAGATTCACAGTCACCCTGGCGGAGCACTGTTTTCTTGCTGTGCGGTCTGCATTTTGGAGCTTTGTAGAAAAAGAAGGGGAAAAAAAACTTTAGATGTCTACTTCAGAACTGAATGAATCCTGAAACAATTTCCAAGAGCTTGATGTTGGATTATTGAGAATCTGCGGGGGGGGGGGGGGGGGGGGGGGGGGGGAGTCCTGTGGAATGCAGTTCTGAGGTTATTTGATCTCAGCTGTGCAGCAGCATAGAATTGTTTTGGTTGAAAAAGACCCTGAAGATCATTAAGGTCAAGGTAATGCAGGGGCCTGAGTTGTGGTATTCAGCATCAGGGAATCAGGAGAACAAATTTGCTTTTCCTTTTCAAAGAGTCATAGAATCAATAAGGTTGGAAAAGACCTTAAAGACCATCAAGTCCAACCTGTCACCCAGCACCTCATGACTACTAAACCATGGCACCAAGTGCCACGTCCAATTCCTTTTTGAACACCTCCAGGGATGGTGACTCCACCACCTCCCTGGGCAGCACATTCCAATGGCTAACAACTCTCTCTGTGAAGAACTTTCTCCTCACCTCGAGCCTATTGAATCAATAGTGAAGCACAGGGTGTCAATAAACAGGGTAAGTGAAAACTGGGGGAGAGAGGAATCCTTCCATCTGCTCAAAGACAGAAGTTGAGTGCAGTGCTCTGCAAGGAAAGGAAGTGAACACAGCAGTACTTACGTTTGCATACTCTGCAGCAGCCATCAGGAGTTGTCTCTGTTTCATTCTGTGCAGAAATAAAGAGGAGGATTTGCATTAGTTTATTGTATTGTATTGTGCACAGGTGACAATCATAGGGATAATCAGCATTAGTGATCCTGGGCAGAGGGCTCCTGCCACTTGAGGAGAGGATGAGAGAGAGCTTGGTTTGTGCAGCCTTGAGGATGGAAGGCTTAGAGCAAGCCTTACTGCCATGGACCAGGACAAAAGGGGTGGCTCCCAGGAGAATGGAGATGCCCTTTTTATAAGGAGTCCCATTGAAAAGAAAAGGGGTAATGGAGACAAGTCACTGCTGGGGACATGCCTATTGGACTCCAGAAGAAAATATTCCCCCAGTTGGACATTGGAATCATCTCCTAAGGGAATCACAGAATCACCAAGGTTGGAAGAGACCTCAGAGATCATCCAGTCCAACCTGTCACCACAGACCTCATGGCACCAAGTGCCACGTCCAAGCCCCTCTCGAACACCTCCAGGGATGGTGACTCCACTGCCTCCCTGGGCGAAGCAGTGGAGTCCCTGACATTGGTCAGTTGAAGTCTCAGCTTGGCAGGGTGCTGGGACAGCTCATTCCTCCTTGTCTCCCCCTCCACCCCTCCTTCTTTTCAGCTGTATTTGATGGGAACATACAGGATCACACTCTCCTGGCTCGTAGGCAGGGCAGGCTCGTTTAGCTTGCACTGGAACAAACTGATCTTCAATCTTTTCACATTTGTAATGGCTGCAGTTGTCCAGCTGCAGGATCTCATCCACCTAAGAGTTAGGAATTAAAAACAAACAATTCAGTTATTGGGTTTTGGGATTTAGTGTGGTTTTGGGTTTGATTTTTTTTTTCCAGTTCAATCAAATTATAGCAGCATGATTGCTTCAAAAATGGCTGAACTAATTATGCTCTCACATCTCAAAGAGGCTCAGAGGCTTCTGAGCTGCTTTCAAGTAATAAAAGCAAAATTTTGCAAACTGGATTTAAGCCAAAACTTAAATGCAGGATGTGGACACTCGAGGTGCAAATTAGAGACCATTGCCTGCTTAACTACACAGATTAGAGTTTTGTTTTCACAGAGTCACAGAGAATGGTTTAGGTTGAGAAGGGACTTAAAGATCATCCAGTTCCAACCCCCTGCCATGGGCAGGGATACCTCCCACCAGCCCAGGTTGCTCAAGGCCTCATCCAACCTAGCCTTGAACACCTCCAGGGAGGAGGCATCCACAGTCTCCCTGAGCAACCTATTTCAGTGTCTTCCCCACCCACACTGTCAAGAATTTCTTCCTAATCTCCAGTCTAAATCTGCCCTCCCCAAGCTTCAATCTTGTCCTATCACTACAAGCCCTTGTCTAAAGTCCCTCCCCAGCACTCCTGGAGCCCCCTTCAGGTACTGGAAGGTTGCTTTAGGGTCTCCCTGGAGCCTTCTTTTCTCCAGGCTAAACAGCCCCAACTCTCTCAGCCTGTCCCCACAGGGGAGGTTCTCCAGCTCTCTGATCATCTTTGCGGCCTCCTCTGGACCCTCTCCTTCTTGTGCTGGGGGCCCCAGAGCTGGAGGCAGTGCTGCACGTGGGGTCTGAGCAGAGCAGAGGGGCAGAATCCCCTCCCTGTGCTGCTGCTCTCCCTGCTCTGGCTGCAGCTCAGCACTCAGCTGGCTCTGGGCTGCCAGGGACCAGTGCTGGCTCCTGGGGAGTTTGTCACCAGCTGACACCCCCAAGGCCTTCTCCTGCAGGCTGCACTCCAGCCACTCCTGCAAGTAAGTATTCAATAGAGAAAACTGGTGTTGTTTTCAGAGTAATTTCAGTGTTAACTGGATTTTTACTAGTAAGGGAGAGGAGCTGAGTCACATCTGGCTAAGCTGCGCTGGCTAATGGGACTGCAGACAGGAGGATGCTTACCTTGAGCACATGGATGGTGTTGTTATCCAGTTTGATCCTGCAGGCTACTTCAATACACTTCCCACAGCACTCTCCATCCTCAACCATGTATTGATAGCCCTGCTCACAAGGAGGGGAAAGAGAAGAGGTGTTGGCTTGGTGTGTTCGTTTAAAGAGCAGACAGAAATAATTTAAATCCCCAAGGGAAATAAAATCACAGAATCATAGAATCAACCAGGTTGGAAAAGACCTCAGAGGTCATCAAGTCCAACCTATTACCTAATACCTCCTGACAACTAAACCATGGTTCCAAGTGCCACATCCAATCCCTGCTAGAACACCTCCAGGGACGGTGACTCCACCATCTCCCTGGGCAGCACAATTACTCTTTCTGTGAAGAACTTCTTCCTAACCTCCAGCCTAAACTTCCCCTGGCACAGCTTGAGAATGTGTCCTCTTCTTCTGGTGCTGGTTGCCTGGGAGGGTAGACCCCCCCACCTGGCTACAACCTCCCTTCAGGGAGTTGGAGAGAGCAAGAAGGTCTCCCCTGAACCTCCTCTTCTGCAGGCTAAACAACCCCAGCTCCCTCAGCCTCTCCTCACAGGGCTGTGCTCCAGACCCCTCCCCAGCTTGTTGCCCTTCTCTGGACACCTTCCAGCAGCTCAACCTCCTTCCTAAACTGAGGAGCCCAGAACTGGACACAGGACTCAAGGTGTGGCCTAATCAGTGCTGAGCACAGGGCAGAATGACCTCCCTGCTCCTGCTGGCCACACTGTTCCTGATGCAGGCCAGGATGCCATTGGCCTTCTTGTCCCCTGGGCACACTGCTGGCTCCTGGTCAGAAATGAAGGCCCTCTCATTGCATTGGAGAGAGAAATACAGAAATTGCATTCAAATGTACACAGAAAAACACAGAACATGTGAAGTCTGAACTCCTAATGCATAGACAGGATGCATGAAAACCCCCAAATAGAATCATAGAATCAGTCAGGGTTGGAAGGGACCACAAGGATCAGCTAGTTCCAACCCCCCTGCCATGGGCAGGGGCACCCCACACTAGATCAGGCTGGCCACAGCCTCATCCAGCTGGCTTAAACACCTCCAGGGAATGGGCTCAACCACCTCCCTGCACAACCCATTCCAGGGCTTCACCACTCTCATGGGGAAGAACTTCCTCCTCACCTCCAGCCTGAATCTCCCCACCTCCAGCTTCATTCCATTCCCCCTAGTCCTATCACTACCTGAGATCCTGAGAAGTCCCTCCCCAGCCTTCTTGTAGGCCCCCTTCAGATACTGGAAGGCCTTCCCCCAGCCAGACTAACACAAAACCCCAGTGTCCCTCCCCCCCTACCCCCCATCCTTGCCTCCCTTCTCTTAGGCCCGAGGAGGCTGCAATTGCGCAGGAGAAAATTAGGCCTCTGAAGGCCGCAAACAGACCCGGCCTACCCCCCCCCCCTTATTACCCACATGAGAGAGCCAAATGGAGGGAGAAGAAGAGAGTGAGTTGGCCTTGCTGCCAACTTAGAAGGAGACCCAAGAATTATGGCATTGAATAACACCATTACAATGTTCTGGCCTGTCCCTGGACCTTTCTGGTCCTCCTAGAGGACTCAACTCTCTGCTGTTTTTGTTTTTCCTTCGAAGGCAGCAGCCTCAAGCCGTGGCAGTCTTGCTGCCCCGGGGCCGGCTGGGCGGCCCGCAGCGCCTCGACTCACCGGCTGGCAAGATGTTGGACACTGAAGGGTTTCACACTTCACTTTGTTTTCCCCAGTCGCTGGATCTTTCTCAGAACTGCAGGTACATTTCTGACATGAACTGATTTCTGTTGACATTCCAGCCTGGAAGACAGGGCCAAAAAGAAAAAAAAAAAAACCCCAAAATCAACTTCAATGACAACAGTTTCTATCCAGTACAGGCAGAGAGCCGAAAGTGTTGCTGAGGAGCACTGATGTTGCTGAAATGCAAGAGTGACTGAGGTGTTCAACACTCTTGGGGCATAAAGTTTGTTTGGGTTTGTATTTGTAATTGTGGCAGTCCAGGAAGCACCCAATAATCTGTCCTGGTTTTAATAGGATAGGGTAGGGTAGGATAGGGTACGGTAGGGTAGGAATTAACCAGGTTGGAAAAGGTCTGAAACCAGACAGAATGATTGACAAATGGAGACTGAAGTAATTGGGGAGAGATGTAAATAGAATAATGCAGATACATAAGCAGAGGTACACATGGATTTTAGCCTTTCTGAAATGCATCCCCAAGAGGCTTCAGTGCTCCATTCTTTCATTCTTTTTTTTTTCTTTTCTATTTCTTTTCTTTTCCTTTTTTTCCTTTTCCCCCCAAAAAGATTTAGGTATCAGTTAAAGCAAAAATCCTAGGTTTTGTTTCTGAGTGTTCTCTGAGTTATTTCGGGGTGGTCAAGTTTGGGATAGTCATCAGCTCACTTGGAAAATTCATTAATGCCAGAAGGGGGAAGAAAGTACATCACTAAACTGGGGCACACTTGGTTTATGCCACGTGTTGAGGAGCTCTTCTGTGACAGTTCTGGCTTTGACATTAGGAAAAAAAACCCCACAACTTCCAATCAAAGGCTAGAGATAAAAACCCATGTGCTAGGAAAAGGAATGCTTTCAAAGGATTCTTTTGGTAGAAAAGGTGTCCATTTCCCTTCACCACTGTTAGCATAACCTCCTCACCAGGTACACTGTGCCGTTGATCACACAGGTGTCAGGCATTCGTCCTGAAAAACAAAGGAAAGAATGATTTGGTGGTAAACTGAAATTGTGAGACTGCCTGAGAAGTCAGAATGTTTCCAAGTTTTGTTTGTAATGTTAGTAAAGTTAGTTAGGTTATGGAAAGCCTGAATTCAGATCCCTTACATGCTTAGGCCTCCTATTTACTATAGCTGTAGTTTCACTCCAGCTTCTGTTTTGAAATTAGCTTAGAAGAGTGGAGGAGGAATGGTTAAAGACTTGAGCTAGGCATGAAAAATCCCTTTCAATATCAGGTTCACTTCAAGTTAAATGAGTTGTTTCCTCTGGGAAGCCTAGAAACCCAGGAGCCTTCAAAGATGCCTTTGTTGCTGATCCTTGATCACAGAGCCACAGAATTGTTTTGGTTGGAAAAGACCTTTCAGATCATCCAGTCTAACCATTAAGCCAGCACTGCCAGGTCACTACTAAACCATGTCTCTCAGCACCTCCCAGCTGTCTTCCATGGAAGATTGAACTCTGGGTGGATAAAAGGCTGTGGTCACAGAAATAATCAGACACCATGGCAGAGCCCATTTATGTTTGTCACAGAACTTGGTCATTCATTTATTTTGACCTTTCTGACTGAGGCTTAGTTTATGGCTACCTTTTTATTCTTGTGTATAAATACATGGGTATAAATGAATAAATAAGTAAATATACACACATTTTTGTATGTAAATAAACACCTATAACTTGGATTTTTGTATTTTCACATCACTCAGTGACAGTGTAAAAGATAATTACTTTTCAGGCATCAGCAATGCAGTTACTGATCACAACTGCCTTTGTTTTACCTGCTTTTGTGGCTAGCTGTTACATTTTCTGCTGGCTTATGGCTGTGCATCTTAATTTAGCTAAACTTGACATGCTTCAATGGCACATTAATAACGTTGAAGAACATGCTTTAATAATCTTTATGACTCCAGATACAGATAGTTGAGCTGCATGGACCACTTGAAGGTTCAAAGTATCACCTTCCTCTTCCATCCATTCCAATTCTCCCTTCATTGAAAATAATACTGTGGTTTTGTATTAGATTCCAATGCATATGTAGCCCCCCCCCCCCAAAGATGAATTTTCAGTGAGTCTAAACAATTTAAGGAAGGTTTTGCTGCTGTTGTGGTACATGAGAACTTGCTTAGGACTTGCATTTGTGGAAGGGGAAGTGCAGCCTGGTATTCCATCCCTGGAGGCGTTCAAGAGGGGATTGGATGTGGCACTTGGTGCCATGGTTTAGTCATGAGGTCTGTGGTGATAGGTTGGACTTGATGATCTTTGAGGTCTCTTCCAACCTTGGTGATTCTGTGATTTCTAGATGCTTTGTGAATACTTACGGCATTCATAGTGAGAACAGCATGGCTCTATTTCTGATAGCACAGGCATGGAAATAAATCCTGGGTCACACGTTTGATTCCGGTTGGTTTGGCATGGCAGCGGCTGGCATTTTGTGGTGGCAGTGCTGGGGTCACAGACACACTGCTGGCATTTACTTATCCATTGCTCTCCAAGCTGCAAGTATGTTAAAAGGATTTATTTATAAGCACTTTCTTGTCCTGGTTGTTCTCTTGCAAGTTGAGATAGACTCAAAATTAGTAGGAAGTTCAGACTGGAGTGTTCTTAGAATCGTAGAATAATAGACCTCTAAGATCTGGAGAAGAGGAGGCTCAGGGGAGACTTGACTGCTCTCTATGGCTACCTGAAAGGTGGTTGTAGCCAGGTGGGGGTTGGTCTCTTCTCCCAAGAAAGCAGTGACGAATGAGAAGACACAGTCTCAAGCTGTGCCAGGGGAGATTTAGGATGTGAGGAAGAAGTTCTTCACAGAAAGAGTGGTTTGCCGTTGGAATGTGCTGCCCAGGGTGACAGGTTGGACTCGATGATCTCGAAGGTCTTTTCCAACCAGGTTAATTCTGTGATTATGTGATCAATGAGTCCAACCATCAACCTAACACCACCATGCCCACTGAACCACATCCTGAAGTGCCATGTATACATGGCTTTTTTGAACACCTCCAGCCTGTTCCAATGCCTGTCCACCTTTTCAGTTAAGATATTTTTCCTAATACCCAACTTAAACCTCCCCTAGCACAACTTGAGGCCATTTCCAATCATTCTAGCACTTGATAATAGGGAGAATAGACCAACGCTCACCGCACTGCAACCTCTTTTCAGTGAGTTGTAGAGAGTGAGAAGGTCTTACTGTATGTTTGTAGGCCTCAAGGCAAGCTGAAAGCAACCACAGAATTTTCTTCTGTGTGGAAAGGAGAGTTGAAGGTGATGCCAGGCAGAAGACTTGTGCACTATGGGGTTGTTTGTGATACGAACAACTCCGTTACTCAGACCCATACAAGGTGATTGGAGTTGGCTGTTAGAGGTCAGGAACTGGCTGGGTTTGTGGTGGTGGTGTATTAGAGAATAACAAGGGAAGTACCTGTCGTGAAGGAGTGACATCAGTACAGTTGGTGGGGGGCTGTGTTGTGGATGGTGGGGCAGAAGAAGGCAGGCTTGTGGATGAGGAGGCTTGTGTGGTAGCTCCTGAGGTTGCTGGAGTGGCAGAAGTTGGGGAAGAACATGCGCCCTGGAAGGCCTCAATTTCACATTCCTTGCTGCAGAGTGCATAAAAGTTGCAGCCAGCCTTGTCTGTCCTGTTGTAGACCACGTCCCCTGGAGAGGAAAAACACAAGGAGGAATTAAAAGACCTGTGAAAGTACTTGGGTGTCTTCATTTAAAGAGTGGACAGAAATAATGTTACTCCCCAAAGGAAGTAAAATAAAGACCCTCTCGTTGAGTTGGGAGAGAAATACAGAATTATATTCAAAAATATACAGGAAAACACAGAACATGTGAATCCTTAGGGCTGCCCAGGGAGGTGGTAGAGTGTTTAAGAAGAGACTGAATAGGGCACTTGGTGCCATGGTTTAGTTGATCAGATGGTGTTGGGTGATAGGTTGGACTTGATGACCTCAAAGGTCTTTTCCAACCTGTTTAATCCTATCCTATCCTATCCTATCCTATCCTATCCTATCCTATCCTATCCTATCCTATCCTATCCTCCCTAATACATATACAGGATACTTGAAAAAACCCCAAACACCTTCTCCCAACCAGACTAACCGCAAGTCCCATTGCTCCTTTTCTCCACCCCCCGCCCCCTCATTGCCTCCCTTCCACTAGGCCCAAGCAGGCCATAACTGCACAGGAGAAAATTAGTTAGGCCTCTTGTTATTGGGTGCTCCAAAGCCCTCTTCCCTCACCTCCATCAGTGGAGGTTTGAATGGGGAAGGACAAAGGCGCAAAATTGCCTTCCAAGGTGGGAAATTGCCTTCCCCTTGCCCTGGGGACAGGTAAACGGCGCCCGTTCTTCCCGCCGGGGCAGAGGTCCCTCATAGGTATTTACCCATGGGGGAAGTCTGCCGGGATTGGGAACTATGATTAGCAGCGTGCTTTGCACCTGGGATACATTGACCCTGGACATTGTCTAGGAATGCCTTGAAGAGAGTGACCAGAAAGCAGTTGGGGCTCGCTCTTATCTCCCACTCACTCTCGTTTTCCGCTCGCATTTTGGCTCATCTCAGACTCACTCTGCAGTCGTGGGGAAATTGGAGAAGCCAGCACTGGGACCTGGCTTCTTCCTGGACCTACCTGCTCTGGGGTCCCGCTCCTTGCCTGCCGCTGGAATGACCCTGCCTGCCATGAAACTGCAGCTTTCCTTGCACTGTTCAGACAGAGCTGCTGCAGGAGTTTCCCCTCGTGGCAGCCATGCCTAAGGACACTGATTCTGGCAGGTCTCTTTCCCTTTGGATTTGTGCCGCGTTATCCACAGACTGGATTATAAACCCTGCAGCTCTGGAGCCGGCCACTGAAGAGAGACCTAGGGACTATCTCCAAATCCCTGCTCCCTCCTGGTGAGTACAACCAACATTCTCATACTTTTCCTAAGGTCCTGGCTTGCCTCCAATTTTATAAGCAGGGTGAAGCTATTTTGTGGCTTAGCCTTTTCCATTTTCTGAAGTCTCTAAATTGTACTAAAGTTGCCCATAAGCATCCTGGTAGAATTCATGACCAGATAGAACCTGTAAATGCTTTAATCAGTGCTGTGCATGATTTTGGGGCGGGGGTGTTCAGGAAAAATAAAGCTAACTCTATTTTTAGCATTCTTGCTTCGTTAATTAATCCCAATCAAAACACCTCTGGAGGCCACAAGCAGGCCTGACATGCTTCCTCATTGTTACCCAGATAAGGACTCCCTCCGGAGAGCCAAAATGAGAGAGAAAAGAGAGTGAGTTGGCCTTGCTGCCAACTTATAAAGAGATAGCACAATTACAGCATTGAATAACAACATTACAATTTCTCAGTCCATCCCTGGACCTTTATGGTTCTTTTGGAGGACTCAACTCTGTGTTTTTTCCTTAAAGGCCTCAAACTGCCATATTAGGGGGAAAAAAGAAAATAACCAAGAAAACATTGGAAAAATATAAAGTAGCTAAGAAAGGCAACAATGCTGGTGAGGGGTTTGGAGCACAAGCACTGTGAGGAGAGGCTGAGGGAGCTGGGGTTGCTTAGCCTGGAGAAGAGGAGACTCAGGGGAGAACTTCTTGCTGTCTACAGCTACCTGAAGGGAGGTTGTAGCCAGGAGGGGGTTGGTCTCTTCTCCCAGGCAACCAGCAAGAGGACACAGTCTCAAGCTGCACCAGGGAAGATTTAGCCTGGATGTTAGGAAGAAATTCTTAATAGAGACATTGGCCATTGGAATGTGGTGCCAGGGAGGTGTTGGAGTCACCATCCCTGGAGGTGTTTAGGAAGAGCCTGGATGAGGCACTTGGTGCCATGATTTAGTTGATGAGATGGTGTTGGGTGATAGGTTGGACTCGATGATCTCAAAGGTCTTTTCCAACCTAGTTAATTCTATGCTAGTCTATTCTACTTTTGGATGGTTTTGAGGGGTCATCTTGAACTGAAGGGAGTATTGAGGGCTTGGATTGCTGGTGGGCTTCTGTATAGCCATAAGCTGAGGCACTTACCAGGAGAAAATAGATTGTCAAAGACATGACAAAAGCAGGGAGTTGTTCTGCTTGCTTCTGTCGTGGGAGGTGTGCTGGGGGAAGAGCTCATGGTGGTAGCATGTGAGGTACCAGCTGTAGATACTGTGGAGCATAAGACAGACATTAGTTTGCAGCACAGGATTTTGATCTTATAACTTCACATTTTAGAGACTACTCTTCAATGTTCTGGCCAATCAAGCCAACAATGTTGCGGCCTTCAACTGTTTGAGCTAATGCTGGGTGGAGACTGTGGGAATCTTTAAGCTGTGCATGATCAGGTGGGAATGGCAAATGTAAGAACATAAAGATCTAATGTCTAATGTTCCAACATTTCAAAGTCATCACTGTCTGCCTCCAGCTCAGGATAGGTAATGTCAAGCTTGGAGTTCCATTCGCATGCTTGGATGGGACAGAAAGGAATAATGGGCTCTGTCTGCTGGGAAAAATAGGACAGATAATGGAGTAAGAAAGAAAACAATGACACCAAGGTTCTTCTGCTGTGTAACCTTTACAAACACAGACAAGGACGTACCTGGGTTGGTTGTGGTAAAGATTCTTTCTTCAGGAGCAGAAGTGGTTAGGCGTGATGTAGGACCCTCAGTGGGCCAAGTGGATGCTTCTTCTAGAGCAGAGGTAGCTCTGGTGGTCCTGATGAAGGTGGTGCGTTGTCTTGTTGGCACAATGGAAGTGGTGAGACCTGTGGTGCCAGCTGTGGTTACCATTTTTCCTCCAGGGACAGTAGAGGTGGTTGTGCCGGATGTAGGACGCTCAGTGGGCCAAGTGGATGCTAGTCCTGGGGCAGAGGTGCTTCTGCCAGTGGGCCAAGAGGATGCTTGTCCTGGGGCAGAGGTGCTTCTGCCAGTGGGCCAAGAGGATGCTTGTCCTGGAGCAGAGGTGCTTCCGCCAGTGGGCCAAGAGGATGCTTGTTCTGGAGCAGAGGTGCTTCCGCCAGTGGGCCAAGAGGATGCTTGTCCTGGAGCAGAGGTGCTTCCGCCAGTGGGCCAAGAGGATGCTTGTCCTGGAGCAGAGGTGCTTCCGCCAGTGGGCCCAGAGGATGCTTGTCCTGGAGCAGAGGTGCTTCCGCCAGTGGTCCAAGCAAGGTGGTGCCTTCTGTTGTTGGCATAATGGAAGTGGTGAGACCTGTGGTGCCAGCTGTGGTTACCATTTTCCCTCCAGGGACAGTAGAGGTGGTTGTGCCGGATGTAGGACGCTCAGCGGGCCAAGTGGATGCTAGTCCTGGGGCAGAGGTGCTTCTGCCAGTGGGCCAAGTGAATGCTTGTCCTGGGGCAGAGGTGCTTCCGCCAGTGGGCCAATTGAATGCTTGTCCTGGGGCAGAGGTGCTTCCGCCAGTGGGCCAATTGAATGCTTGTCCTGGGGCAGAGGTGCTTCCGCCAGTGGGCCAAGAGGATGCTAGCCCTGGGGCAGAGGTGCTTCCGCCAGTGGGCCAAGTGGATGCTAGTCCTGGGGCAGAGGTGCTTCCGCCAGTGGGCCAATTGAATGCTTGTCCTGGAGCAGAGGTGCTTCCGCCAGTGGGCCAAGTGAATGCTTGTCCTGGGGCAGAGGTGCTTCCGCCAGTGGGCCAATTGAATGCTTGTCCTGAGGCAGAGGTGCTTCCGCCAGTGGGCCAATTGAATGCTTGTCCTGGGGCAGAGGTGCTTCCGCCAGTGGGCCAAGAGGATGCTTGTCCTGGGGCAAAAGTGCTTCCACCAGTGGGCCAAGAGGATGCTTGTCCTGGAGCAGAGGTGCTTCCGCCAGTGGGCCAAGAGGATGCTTGTCCTGAAGCAGAGGTGCCTATGCCAGTGGTCCCAAGCAAGGTGGTACCTTCTGTTGTTGGCAGAATGGAAGTGGTGAGACCTGTGGTGCCAGCTGTGGTTACCATTGTTCCTCCAGGAACAGTAGAGGTGGTTGTGCCGGATGTAGGACGCTCAGCGGGCCAAGTGGATGCTAGTCCTGGAACAGAGGTGCTTCCGCCAGTGGGCCAAGAGGATGCTTGTCCTGGAGCAGAGGTGCCTATGCCAGTGGTCCCAAGCAAGGTGGTGCCTTCTGTTGTTGGCATAATGGAAGTGGTGAGACCTGTGGTGCCAGCTGTGGTTACCATTTTCCCTCCAGGGACAGTAGAGGTGGTTGTGCCAGATGTAAGACGCTCAGCGGGCCAAGTGGATGCTAGTCCTGGAACAGAGGTGGTTCCGCCAGTGGGCCAAGAGGATGCTTGTCCTGGAGCAGAGGTGCCTATGCCAGTGGTCCCAAGCAAGGTGGTGCCTTCTGTTGTTGGCATAATGGAAGTGGTGAGACCTGTGGTGCCAGCTGTGGTTACCATTTTTCCTCCAGGACAGTAGAGGTGGTTGTGCCAGATGTAGGACGCTCAGCTGGCCACGTGGATGCTAGTCCTGGAGCAGAGGAGGTTCTGCCAATGCTCCAAGTGGATGCTTGTCCTGGAGCAGAGGTGCCTATGCCAGTGCTCCAAGTGGATGCTTGTCCTGGAGCAGAGGTGCCTATGCCAGTGATCCAAGTGGATGCTTGTCCTGGAGCAGAGGTGCCTATGCCAGTGATCCAAGTGGATGCTTGTCCTGGAGCAGAGGTGGCTATGCCAGTGGGCCAAGTGGATGCTAGTCCTGGAACAGAGGTTCCAGTGGTCCCAAGGAAGGTGTTGCCTTCTGTTGTTGGCATAATGGAAGTGGTGAGACCTGTGGTGCCAGCTGTGGTTACCATTTTTCCTCCAGGAACAGTAGAGGTGGTTGTGCCAGATGTAGGATGCTCAGCGGGCCAAGTGGATGCTAGTCCTGGAGCAGAGGTGGTTCTGCTGGTGGTCTTGATGAAAGTGGTGCCTTCACTTGGGACAATGGTAGTAGTGAGACCTGAGGTGCCAGCTGTGGTTACTGTTTGTTCTCCAGGGCCAGTAGTGGTGGTCTTGGGTGATGTAGATCCCTCTGTGGGCCCAGTGGATGCAGCTCCTGGACCAGAGGTGATTGTAGATGTTGTGGTGGTTCCCTCAGACATAGTGGAGGTGCTGGAGCTGGTGTTGGGTGAGCCAGGAACACTGATGGAGGTGGTGCCTTCTCTTGCTGGCACAGTGGTAGTGGTAAGAACTGTGATGCCAGCCGCAGTGGTGGTCATTCTTTTCTGGGAAAGAGTACTAGGAGGAGCTGATGGTGCTTGAGTTTGGGTTGCTATGGTGTGGGTTCCTGCAGGCTTGGTGGTGGAGGCTACTGTGGTACCATAGGTACCAGCTGTGGATGCTGTTTGTTCTGTAGGGCCAGTAGTGGTGGTGGTGGGTGATGTACGACCCTGAGTGGGCCCAGTGGATGCTTCTCCTGGAGCAGAGGTGGTTGCAGACGTTGTGGTGGTTCCCTCAGAGGTAGTGGAGGTGCTGGAGCCACTGGTGGCTGAGGTTGTTCCTGGAGATGTAGTAGTTGTGCTGGAAGTAGCTGCTGTTGTCTGGCAGTGTGTGCGGTCACAGCACAGCACCTGCACCTCGTAGTCGAAGCACAGAGGGTACTTCCTGACCTGGTGCTTGTTTTTGCACACCAGCCCAGTGTCAAGACTGCACTCAACTACCTGTCCCAGCTCCTCCAGAGACCTGCTGGGGTAATCCTTAGCGCGGCACTTGATGCCTTCTGGCCTTTGACAGAGAGGGAAGCCAGCAGCTCGGATTTTCTCAAAGGTCTCCTTGTCTCCATTTTGGCTTCCACGCCTGGGGGTGTCCACGTTAAACCACTGTGTCCAGGCACAGCGTGGCTGGCAGCCAGGAGTGCTCTCCAAGGTGGTGGAACTGGTGGTGGCTGAGGAGGGCACTGGCGTTGTGGTTGTGATGACGGTTGTACGTTCTCTTGGAGAAGGAGATGTGTTGGCTGTGCTGGCCGAGCTGGAGGAGCCTTCTGTTGTCTGGGCAGCAGTAGTTGGTCCAGCTGTGGTGCCAGCTGTGGTTGGTGTTTGTTCTCCAGTGCCAGTAGAGGTGGTGGTGGGTGATGTACGACCCTGAGTGGGCCCAGTGGATGCTTCTCCTGGAGCAGAGGTGGTTGCAGACGTTGTGGTGGTTCCCTCAGAGGAAGTGGAGGTGCTGGAGCCACTGGTGGCTGAGGTTGTTGCTGGAGATGTAGTAGTGCTGGAAGTAGCTGCTGTTGTCTGGCAGTGTGTGCGGTCACAGCACAGCACCTGCACCTCGTAGTCGAAGCACAGAGGGTACTTCCTGACCTGGTGCTTGTTTTTGCACACCAGCCCAGTGTCAAGACTGCACTCAACTACCTGTCCCAGCTCCTCCAGAGACCTGCTGGGGTAATCCTTAGCGCGGCACTTGATGCCTTCTGGCCTTTGACAGAGAGGGAAGCCAGCAGCTCGGATTTTCTCAAAGGTCTCATCGTCTCCATTTTGGCTTCCACGCCTGGGGGTGTCCACGTTAAACCACTGTGTCCAGGCACAGCGTGGCTGGCAGCCAGGAGTGCTCTCCAAGGTGGTGGAACTGGTGGTGGCTGAGGAGGGCACTGGCGTTGTGGTTGTGATGACGGTTGTACGTTCTCTTGGAGAAGGAGATGTGTTGTCTGTGCTGGCCCTGCTGGAGGAGCCTTCTGTTGTTTGGGCAGCAGTAGTTGGTCCAGCTGTGGTGCCAGCTGTGGATGCTGTTTGTTCTCCAGTGCCAGTAGTGGTGGACGTGGGTGATGTAGATCCCTGAGTGGGCCCAGTGGCTGCTTCTCCTGGAGCAGAGGTGGTTGCAGACATTGTGGTGGTTCCCTCAGATGAAGTGGAGGTGCTGGAAGGTGTGGTGTGTGAGCCAGGTGCAGCTGTGGTCTTGAGGACAGTGGTTCCTTGCTTGGGAGGTGGAGATGTGTTGGCTGTGCTGGCCGTGCTGGAGGAGCCTTCTGTTGTCTGGGCAGCAGTAGTTGGTCCAGCTGTGGTGCCAGCTGTGGATGCTGTTTGTTCTGCAGGCCCAGTAGTGGTGGTGCTGGGTGATGTACGACCCTGAGTGGGCCCAGTGGATGCTTCTCCTGGAGCAGAGGTGGTTGCAGACGTTGTGGTGGTTCCCTCAGAGGAAGTGGAGGTGCTGGAGGTGGTGGTGTGTGAGCCAGGTGCAGCTGTGGGCTTGAGGACAGTGGTTCCTTGCTCTGGAGGTGGAGATGTGTTGGCTGTGCTGGCCGTGCTGGAGGAGCCTTCTGTTGTCTGGGCAGCAGTAGTTGGTCCAGCTGTGGTGCCAGCTGTGGTTGGTGTTTGTTCTGCCGGGCCAGTAGTGGTGGTGGTGGGTGATGTACGACCCTGAGTGGGCCCAGTGGCTGCTTCTCCTGGAGCAGAGGTGGTTGCAGACGTTGTGGTGGTTCCCTCAGAGGTAGTGGAGGTGCTGGAGCCACTGGTGGCTGAGGTTGTTGCTGGAGATGTAGTAGTTGTGCTGGAAGTAGCTGCTGTTGTCTGGCAGTGTGTGCGGTCACAGCACAGCACCTGCACCTCGTAGTCGAAGCACACAGGGTGCTTCCTGTCCTGGTCCTTGTTTTTGCACACCAGCCCAGTGTCAAGACTGCACTCAACTACCTGTCCCAGCTCCTCCAGAGACCAGTTGGGGTGATCCTTAGCGCGGCACTCGATGCCTTCTGGCCTTTGACAGAGAGGGAGCCAGCAGCTCGGATTTTCTCAAAGGTTCATCGTCTCCATTTTGGCTTCCAGGCCTGGGGGTGTCCACGTTAAACCACTGTGTCCAGGCACAGCGTGGCTGGCAGCCAGGAGTGCTCTCCAAGGTGGTGGAACTGGTGGTGGCTGAGGAGGGCACTGGCGTTGTGGTTGTGATGACGGTTGTACGTTCTCTTGGAGAAGGAGATGTGTTGGCTGTGCTGGCCGAGCTGGAGGAGCCTTCTGTTGTTTGGGCAGCAGTAGTTGGTCCAGCTGTGGTGCCAGCTGTGGATGCTGTTTGTTCTGCAGGGCCAGTAGTGGTGGTGGTGGGTGATGTACGACCCTGAGTGGGCACAGAGGATGCTTCTCCTGGAGCAGAGGTGGTTGCAGATGTTGTGGTGGTTCCCTCAGAGGAAGTGGAGCTGGTGGTGTGTGAGCCAGGTGCAGCTGTGGTCTTGAGGACAGTGGTTCCTTGCTTGGGAGGTGGAGATGTGTTGGCTGTGCTGGCCGAGCTGGAGGAGCCTTCTGTTGTCTGGGCAGCAGTAGTTGGTCCAGCTGTGGTGCCAGCTGTGGTTGCTGTTTGTGCTGCAGGGCCAGTAGTGGTGGTCGTGGGTGATGTACGACCCTGAGTGGGCCCAGTGGCTGCTTCTCCTGGGGCAGAGCTGGTTGCAGATGTTGTGGTGGTTCCCTCAGAGGAAGTGGAGGTGCTGGAAGGGGTGGTGTGTGAGCCAGGTGCAGCTGTGGTCTTGAGGACAGTGGTTCCTTGCTTTGGAGGTGGAGATGTGTTGGCTGTGCTGGCCGAGCTGGAGGAGCCTTCTGTTGTTTGGGCAGCAGTAGTTGGTCCAGCTGTGGTGCCAGCTGTGGTTGGTGTTTGTTCTGCAGGGCCAGTAGTGGTGGTGCTGGGTGATGTAGATCCCTGAGTGGGCCCAGTGGATGCTTCTCCTGGAGCAGAGGTGGTTGCAGATGTTGTGGTGGTTCCCTCAGAGGAAGTGGAGCTGGTGGTGTGTGAGCCAGGTGCAGCTGTGGTCTTGAGGACAGTGGTTCCTTGCTTGGGAGGTGGAGATGTGTTGGCTGTGCTGGCCGAGCTGGAGGAGCCTTCTGTTGTTTGGGCAGCAGTAGTTGGTCCAGCTGTGGTGCCAGCTGTGGATGCTGTTTGTTCTGCAGGCCCAGTAGTGGTGGTGCTGGGTGATGTACGACCCTGAGTGGGCCCAGTGGATGCTTCTCCTGGAGCAGAGGTGGTTGCAGATGTTGTGGTGGTTCCCTCAGAGGAAGTGGAGGTGCTGGAGGTGGTGGTGTGTGAGCCAGGTGCAGCTGTGGGCTTGAGGACAGTGGTTCCTTGCTCTGGAGGTGGAGATGTGTTGGCTGTGCTGGCCGTGCTGGAGGAGCCTTCTGTTGTCTGGGCAGCAGTAGTTGGTCCAGCTGTGGTGCCAGCTGTGGTTGGTGTTTGTTCTGCCGGGCCAGTAGTGGTGGTCGTGGGTGATGTACGACCCTGAGTGGGCCCAGTGGCTGCTTCTCCTGGAGCAGAGGTGGTTGCAGACGTTGTGGTGGTTCCCTCAGAGGTAGTGGAGGTGCTGGAGCCACTGGTGGCTGAGGTTGTTGCTGGAGGTGTAGTAGTTGTGCTGGAAGTTGCTGCTGTTGTCTGGCAGTGTGTGCGGTCACAGCACAGCACCTGCACCTCGTAGTCGAAGCACAGAGGGTGCTTCCTGCCCTGGTCCTTGTTTTTGCACACCAGCCCAGTGTCAAGACTGCACTCAACTACCTGTCCCAGCTCCTCCAGAGACCAGTTGGGGTGATCCTTAGCGCGGCACTTGATGCCTTCTGGCCTTTGACAGAGAGGGAAGCCAGCAGCTCGGATTTTCTCAAAGGTCTCATCGTCTCCATTTTGGCTTCCAGGCCTGGGGGTGTCCACGTTAAACCACTGTGTCCAGGCACAGCGTGGCTGGCAGCCAGGAGTGCTCTCCAAGGTGGTGGAACTGGTGGTGGCTGAGGAGGGCACTGGCGTTGTGGTTGTGATGACGGTTGTACGTTCTCTTGGAGAAGGAGATGTGTTGGCTGTGCTGGCCGAGCTGGAGGAGCCTTCTGTTGTTTGGGCAGCAGTAGTTGGTCCAGCTGTGGTGCCAGCTGTGGTTGCTGTTTGTTCTGCAGGGCCAGTAGTGGTGGTGGTGGGTGATGTATGACCCTGAGTGGGCGCAGAGGATGCTTCTCCTGGAGCAGAGGTGGTTGCAGATGTTGTGGTGGTTCCCTCAGAGGAAGTGGAGCTGGTGGTGTGTGAGCCAGGTGCAGCTGTGGTCTTGAGGACAGTGGTTCCTTGCTTGGGAGGTGGAGATGTGTTGGCTGTGCTGGCCGAGCTGGAGGAGCCTTCTGTTGTCTGGGCAGCAGTAGTTGGTCCAGCTGTGGTGCCAGCTGTGGTTGCTGTTTGTGCTGCAGGGCCAGTAGTGGTGGTCGTGGGTGACGTACGACCCTGAGTGGGCCCAGTGGCTGCTTCTCCTGGAGCAGAGCTGGTTGCAGACGTTGTGGTGGTTCCCTCAGAGGAAGTGGAGGTGCTGGAAGGGGTGGTGTGTGAGCCAGGTGCAGCTGTGGTCTTGAGGACAGTGGTTCCTTGCTTTGGAGGTGGAGATGTGTTGGCTGTGCTGGCCGAGCTGGAGGAGCCTTCTGTTGTTTGGGCAGCAGTAGTTGGTCCAGCTGTGGTGCCAGCTGTGGTTGGTGTTTGTTCTGCAGGCCCAGTAGTGGTGGTGCTGGGTGATGTAGATCCCTGAGTGGGCCCAGTGGATGCTTCTCCTGGAGCAGAGGTGGTTGCAGATGTTGTGGTGGTTCCCTCAGAGGAAGTGGAGGTGCTGGAGGTGGTGGTGTGTGAGCCAGGTGCAGCTGTGGTCTTGAGGACAGTGGTTCCTTGCTTGGGAGGTGGAGATGTGTTGGCTGTGCTGGCCATGCTGGAGGAGCCTTCTGTTGTTTGGGCAGCAGTAGTTGGTCCAGCTGTGGTGCCAGCTGTGGTTGCTGTTTGTGCTGCAGGCCCAGTAGTGGTGGTGCTGGGTGATGTACGACCCTGAGTGGGCCCAGTGGATGCTTCTCCTGGAGCAGAGGTGGTTGCAGACGTTGTGGTGGTTCCCTCAGAGGTAGTGGAGGTGCTGGAGCCACTGGTGGCTGAGTTGTTGCTGGAGATGTAGTAGTTGTGCTGGAAGTTGCTGCTGTTGTCTGGCAGTGTGTGCGGTCACAGCACAGCACCTGCACCTCGTAGTCGAAGCACACAGGGTGCTTCCTGCCCTGGTCCTTGTTTTTGCACACCAGCCCAGTGTCAAGACTGCACTCAACTACCTGTCCCAGCTCCTCCAGAGACCATTGGGGTGATCCTTAGCGCGGCACTCGATGCCTTCTGGCCTTTGACAGAGAGGGAAGCCAGCAGCTCGGATTTTCTCAAAGGTCTCATCGTCTCCATTTTGGCTTCCAGGCCTGGGGGTGTCCACGTTAACCACTGTGTCCAGGCACAGCGTGGCTGGCAGCCAGGAGTGCTCTCCAAGGTGGTGGAACTGGTGGTGGCTGAGGAGGGCACTGGCGTTGTGGTTGTGATGACGGTTGTACGTTCTCTTGGAGAAGGAGATGTGTTGGCTGTGCTGGCCGAGCTGGAGGAGCCTTCTGTTGTTTGGGCAGCAGTAGTTGGTCCAGCTGTGGTGCCAGCTGTGGTTGCTGTTTTTCTGCAGGGCCAGTGGTGTGGGGTGGGTGATGTACGACCCTGAGTGGGCGCAGAGGATGCTTCTCCTGGAGCAGAGCTGGTTGCAGATGTTGTGGTGGTTCCCTCAGAGGAAGTGGAGCTGGTGGTGTGTGAGCCAGGTGCAGCTGTGGTCTTGAGGACAGTGGTTCCTTGCTTGGGAGGTGGAGATGTGTTGGCTGTGCTGGCCGAGCTGGAGGAGCCTTCTGTTGTTTGGGCAGCAGTAGTTGGTCCAGCTGTGGTGCCAGCTGTGGTTGCTGTTTGTGTGCTGCAGGGCCAGTAGTGGTGGTCGTGGGTGATGTACGACCCTGAGTGGGCCAGTGGCTGCTTCTCCTGGGGCAGAGCTGGTTGCAGATGTTGTGGTGGTTCCCTCAGAGGAAGTGGAGGTGCTGGAAGGGGTGGTGTGTGAGCCAGGTGCAGCTGTGGTCTTGAGGACAGTGGTTCCTTGCTTGGAGGTGGAGATGTGTTGGCTGTGCTGGCCGAGCTGGAGGAGCCTTCTGTTGTTTGGGCAGCAGTAGTTGGTCCAGCTGTGGTGCCAGCTGTGGTTGGTGTTTGTTCTGCAGGTCCAGTAGTGGTGGTGCTGGGTGATGTAGATCCCTGAGTGGGCCCAGTGGATGCTTCTCCTGGAGCAGAGGTGGTTGCAGATGTTGTGGTGGTTCCCTCAGAGGAAGTGGAGCTGGTGGTGTGTGAGCCAGGTGCAGCTGTGGTCTTGAGGACAGTGGTTCCTTGCTTGGGAGGTGGAGATGTGTTGGCTGTGCTGGCCATGCTGGAGGAGCCTTCTGTTGTTTGGGCAGCAGTAGTTGGTCCAGCTGTGGTGCCAGCTGTGGTTGCTGTTTGTTCTGCAGGCCCAGTAGTGGTGGTGCTGGGTGATGTACGACCCTGAGTGGGCCCAGTGGATGCTTCTCCAGGAGCAGAGGTGGTTGCAGACGTTGTGGTGGTTCCCTCAGAGGAAGTGGAGGTGCTGGAGCCACTGGTGGCTGAGGTTGTTGCTGGAGATGTAGTAGTTGTGCTGGAAGTAGCTGCTGTTGTCTGGCAGTGTGTGCGGTCACAGCACAGCACCTGCACCTCGTAGTCGAAGCACACAGGGTGCTTCCTGCCCTGGTCCTTGTTTTTGCACACCAGCCCAGTGTCAAGACTGCACTCAACTACCTGTCCCAGCTCCTCCAGAGACCAGTTGGGGTGATCCTTAGCGCGGCACTCAATGCCTTCTGGCCTTTGACAGAGAGGGAAGCCAGCAGCTCGGATTTTCTCAAAGGTCTCATCGTCTCCATTTTGGCTTCCAGGCCTGGGGGTGTCCACGTTAAACCACTGTGTCCAGGCACAGCGTGGCTGGCAGCCAGGAGTGCTCTCCAAGGTGGTGGAACTGGTGGTGGCTGAGGAGGGCACTGGCGTTGTGGTTGTGATGACGGTTGTACGTTCTCTTGGAGAAGGAGATGTGTTGGCTGTGCTGGCCGAGCTGGAGGAGCCTTCTGTTGTTTGGGCAGCAGTAGTTGGTCCAGCTGTGGTGGCAGCTGTGGTTGCTGTTTGTGCTGCAGGGCCAGTAGTGGTGGACGTGGGTGATGTAGATCCCTGAGTGGGCGCAGTGGATGCTTCTCCTGGAGCAGAGCTGGTTGCAGATGTTGTGGTGGTTCCCTCAGAGGAAGTGGAGCTGGTGGTGTGTGAGCCAGGTGCAGCTGTGGTCTTGAGGACAGTGGTTCCTTGCTTGGGAGGTGGAGATGTGTTGGCTGTGCTGGCCGAGCTGGAGGAGCCTTCTGTTGTTTGGGTAGCAGTAGTTGGTCCAGCTGTGGTGCCAGCTGTGGTTGGTGTTTGTTCTGCAGGCCCAATAGTGGTGGTGGTGGGTGATGTACGACCCTGAGTGGGCCCAGTGGATGCTTCTCCTGGAGCAGAGCTGGTTGCAGATGTTGTGGTGGTTCCCTCAGAGGAAGTGGAGCTGGTGGAAGTGGTGGTGTGTGAGCCAGGTGCAGCTGTGGACTTGAGGACAGTGGTTCCTTGCTTGGGAGGAGGAGATGTGTTGGCTGTGCTGGCCGAGCTGGAGGAGCCTTCTGTTGTCTGGGCAGCTGTATTTGGTCCAGCTGTGGTGCCAGCTGTGCTTGGTGTTTGTTCTCCAGTGCCAGTAGTGGTGGTGGTGGGTGATGTATGACCCTGAGTGGGCCCAGTGGATGCTTCTCCTGGAGCAGAGCTGGTTGCAGACGTTGTGGTGGTCCCCTCAGAGGAAGTGGAGGTGCTGGAGGTGGTGGTGTGTGAGCCAGGCACACTTGTGGGCTTGAGGACAGTGGTTCCTTGCTCTGGAGGTGGAGATGTGTTGGCTGTGCTGGCCGAGCTGGAGGAGCCTTCTGTTGTTTGGGCAGCAGTAGTTGGTCCAGCTGTGGTGCCAGCTGTGGATGCTGCTTGTTCTGCAGGGCCAGCAGTGGTGGTCGTGGGTGATGTGCGACCCTGAGTGGGCCCAGTGGCTGCTTCTCCTGGAGCAGAGGTGGTTGCAGACGTTGTGGTGGTTCCCTCAGAGGAAGTGGAGGTGCTGGAGCCACTGGTGGCTGAGGTTGTTGCTGGAGATGTAGTAGTTGTGCTGGAAGTAGCTGCTGTTGTCTGGCAGTGTGTGCGGTCACAGCACAGCACCTGCACCTCGTAGTCGAAGCACACAGGGTGCTTCCTGCCCTGGTCCTTGTTTTTGCACACCAGCCCAGTGTCAAGACTGCACTCAACTACCTGTCCCAGCTCCTCCAGAGACCAGTTGGGGTGATCCTTAGCGCGGCACTCGATGCCTTCTGGCCTTTGACAGAGAGGGAAGCCAGCAGCTCGGATTTTCTCAAAGGTCTCATCGTCTCCATTTTGGCTTCCAGGCCTGGGGGTGTCCACGTTAAACCACTGTGTCCAGGCACAGCGTGGCTGGCAGCCAGGAGTGCTCTCCAAGGTGGTGGAACTGGTGGTGGCGGAGGAGGGCACTGGCGTTGTGGTTGTGATGACGGTTGTACGTTCTCTTGGAGAAGGAGATGTGTTGGCTGTGCTGGCCGAGCTGGAGGAGCCTTCTGTTGTTTGGGCAGCAGTAGTTGGTCCAGCTGTGGTGCCAGCTGTGGTTGGTGTTTGTTCTCCAGTGGCAGTAGTGGTGGTGGTGGGTGATGTATGACCCTGAGTGGGCCCAGTAGATGCTTCTCCTGGAGCAGAGCTGGTTGCAGATGTTGTGGTGGTTCCTCAGAGGAAGTGGAGGTGCTGGAGGTGGTGGTGTGTGAGCCAGGCACACTTGTGGGCTTGAGGACAGTGGTTCCTTGCTCTGGAGGTGGAGATGTGCTGGCTGTGCTGGCCAAGCTGGAGGAGCCTTCTGTTGTTTGGGCAGCAGTAGTGGTCCAGCTGTGGTGCCAGCTGTGGTTGGAGTTTGTTCTCCAGTGCCAGTAGTGGTGGTGGTGGGTGATGTATGACCCTGAGTGGGCCCAGTGGATGCTTCTCCTGGAGCAGAGGTGGTTGCAGACGTTGTGGTGGTTCCCTCAGAGGAAGTGGAGGTGCTGGAGGTGGTGGTGTGTGAGCCAGGCACACTTGTGGGCTTGAGGACAGTGGTTCCTTGCTTGGGAGGTGGAGATGTGTTGGCTGTACTGGCCATACTGGAGGAGCCTTCTGTTGTTTGGGCAGCTGTATTTGGTCCAGCTGTGGTGCCAGCTGTGGTTGGTGTTTGTTCTGCAGGGCCAGTAGAGGTGGTCGTGGGTGAGGTATGACCCTGAGTGGGCCCAGAGGATGCTTCTTCTGGAGCAGAGCTGGTTGCAGATGTTGTGGTGGTTCCCTCAGAGGAAGTGGAGCTGGTGGAGGTGGTGGTGTGTGAGCCAGGTGCAGCTGTGGTCTTGAGGACAGTGGTTCCTTGCTTGGGAGGTGGAGATGTGTTGGCTGTGCTGGCCGAGCTGGAGGAGCCTTCTGTTGTTTGGGCAGCAGTAGTTGGTCCAGCTGTGGTGCCAGCTGTGGTTGGTGTTTGTTCTCCAGTGCCAGTAGTGGTGGTGCTGGGTGATGTACGACCCTGAGTGGGCCCAGTGGATGCTTCTCCAGGAGCAGAGGTGGTTGCAGATGTTGTGGTGGTTCCCTCAGAGGAAGTGGAGGTGCTGGAGCCACTGGTGGCTGAGGTTGTTGCTGGAGGTGTAGTAGTTGTGCTGGAAGTAGCTGCTGTTGTCTGGCAGTGTGTGCGGTCACAGCACAGCACCTGCACCTCGTAGTCGAAGCACACAGGGTGCTTCCTGCCCTGGTCCTTGTTTTTGCACACCAGCCCAGTGTCAAGACTGCACTCAACTACCTGTCCCAGCTCCTCCAGAGACCAGTTGGGGTGATCCTTAGCGCGGCACTCGATGCCTTCTGGCCTTTGACAGAGAGGGAAGCCAGCAGCTCGGATTTTCTCAAAGGTCTCATCGTCTCCATTTTGGCTTCCAGGCCTGGGTGTGTCCACGTTAAACCACTGTGTCCAGGCACAGCGTGGCTGGCAGCCAGGAGTGCTCTCCAAGGTGGTGGAACTGGTGGTGGCTGAGGAGGGCACTGGCGTTGTGGTTGTGATGACGGTTGTACGTTCTCTTGGAGAAGGAGATGTGTTGGCTGTGCTGGCCGAGCTGGAGGAGCCTTCTGTTGTTTGGGCAGCAGTAGTTGGTCCAGCTGTGGTGCCAGCTGTGGTTGGTGTTTGTTCTGCAGGGCCAGTAGTGGTGGTCGTGGGTGATGTACGACCCTGAGTGGGCTCAGTGGATGCTTCTCCTGGAGCAGAGGTGGTTGCAGATGTTGAGGTGGTTCCCTCAGAGGAAGTGGAGCTGGTGGTGTGTGAGCCAGGTGCAGCTGAGGTCTTGAGGACAGTGGTTCCTTGCTTGGGAGGTGGAGATGTGTTGGCTGTGCTGGCCGAGCTGGAGGAGCCTTCGGTTGTTTGGGCAGCAGTAGTTGGTCCAGCTGTGGTGCCAGCTGTGGTTGGTGTTTGTTCTGCAGGGCCAGTAGAGGTGGTCGGGGGTGATGTACGACCCTGAGTGGGCCCAGTGGATGCTTCTCCTGGAGCAGAGCTGGTTGCAGATGTTGTGGTGGTTCCCTCAGAGGAAGTGGAGCTGGTGGAGCTGGTGGTGTGTGAGCAAGGCACACTTGTGGGCTTGAGGACAGTTGTTCCTTGCTCTGGAGGTGGAGATGTGCTGGCTGTGCTGGCCGAGCTGGAGGAGCCTTCTGTTGTTTGGGCAGCAGTAGTTGGTCCAGCTGTGGTGCCAGCTGTGGTTGGTGTTTGTTCTCCAGTGCCAGTAGATGTGGTCGTGGGTGAGGTATGACCCTGAGTGGGCCCAGAGGATGCTTCTCCTGGAGCAGAGCTGGTTGCAGATGTTGTGGTGGTTCCCTCAGAGGAAGTGGAGCTGGTGGAGGTGGTGGTGTGTGAGCCAGGTGCAGCTGTGGTCTTGAGGACAGTGGTTCCTTGCTTGGGAGGTGGAGATGTGTTGGCTGTGCTGGCCGAGCTGGAGGAGCCTTCTGTTGTTTGGGCAGCAGTAGTTGGTCCAGCTGTGGTGCCAGCTGTGGTTGGTGTTTGTTCTGCCGGGCCAGTAGTGGTGGTCGTGGGTGATGTACGACCCTTAGTGGGCCCAGTGGATGCTTCTCCAGGAGCAGAGGTGGTTGCAGACGTTGTGGTGGTACCCTCAGAGGAAGTGGAGGTGCTGGAGCCACTGGTGGCTGAGGTTGTTGCTGGAGGTGTAGTAGTTGTGCTGGAAGTAGCTGCTGTTGTCTGGCAGTGTGTGCGGTCACAGCACAGCACCTGCACCTCGTAGTCGAAGCACACAGGGTGCTTCCTGCCCTGGTCCTTGTTTTTGCACACCAGCCCAGTGTCAAGACTGCACTCAACTACCTGTCCCAGCTCCTCCAGAGACCAGTTGGGGTGATCCTTAGCGCGGCACTTGATGCCTTCTGGCCTTTGACAGAGAGGGAAGCCAGCAGCTCGGATTTTCTCAAAGGTCTCATCGTCTCCATTTTGGCTTCCAGGCCTGGGGGTGTCCACGTTAAACCACTGTGTCCAGGCACAGCGTGGGTGGCAGCCAGGAGTGCTCTCCAAGGTGGTGGAACTGGTGGTGGCTGAGGAGGGCACTGGCGTTGTGGTTGTGATGACGGTTGTACGTTCTCTTGGAGAAGGAGATGTGTTGGCTGTGCTGGCCGAGCTGGAGGAGCCTTCTGTTGTTTGGGCAGCAGTAGTTGGTCCAGCTGTGGTGGCAGCTGTGGTTGCTGTTTGTGCTGCAGGGCCAGTAGTGGAGGACGTGGGTGATGTAGATCCCAGAGTGGGCCCAGTGGATGCTTCTCCTGGAGCAGAGGTGGTTGCAGACGTTGTGGTGGTCCCCTCAGAGGAAGTGGAGGTGCTGGAGCTGGTGGTGTGTGAGCCAGGCACACTTGTGGTCTTGAGGACAGTGGTTCCTTGCTTTGGAGGTGGAGATGTGTTGGCTGTGCTGGCCGAGCTGGAGGAGCCTTCTGTTGTTTGGGCAGCTGTATTTGGTCCAGCTGTGGTGCCAACTGTGGTTGGTGTTTGTTCTCCAGTGCCAGTAGTGGTGGTGGTGGGTGATGTATGACCCTGAGTGGGCCCAGTGGATGCTTCTCCTGGAGCAGAGCTGGTTGCAGATGTTGTGGTGGTTCCCTCAGAGGAAGTGGAGGTGCTGGAGGTGGTGGTGTGTGAGCCAGGCACACTTGTGGGCTTGAGGACAGTGGTTCCTTGCTCTGGAGGTGGAGATGTGTTGGCTGTGCTGGCCGAGCTGGAGGAGCCTTCTGTTGTTTGGGCAGCAGTAGTTGGTCCAGCTGTGGTGCCAGCTGTGGTTGGTGTTTGTTCTCCAGTGCCAGTAGTGGTGGTCGTGGGTGATGTGCGACCCTGAGTGGGCCCAGTGGATGCTTCTCCTGGAGCAGAGGTGGTTGCAGACGTTGTGGTGGTTCCCTCAGAGGTAGTGGAGGTGCTGGAGCCACTGGTGGCTGAGGTTGTTCCTGGAGATGTAGTAGTTGTGCTGGAAGTAGCTGCTGTTGTCTGGCAGTGTGTGCGGTCACAGCACAGCACCTGCACCTCGTAGTCGAAGCACAGAGGGTACTTCCTGACCTGGTGCTTGTTTTTGCACACCAGCCCAGTGTCAAGACTGCACTCAACTACCTGTCCCAGCTCCTCCAGAGACCTGCTGGGGTAATCCTTAGCGCGGCACTTGATGCCTTCTGGCCTTTGACAGAGAGGGAAGCCAGCAGCTCGGATTTTCTTAAATGTCTCCTTGTCTCCATTTTGGCTTCCACGCCTGGGGGTGTCCACGTTAAACCACTGTGTCCAGGCACAGCGTGGCTGGCAGCCAGGAGTGCTCTCCAAGGTGGTGGAACTGGTGGAGGCTGAGGAGGGCACTGGCGTTGTGGTTGTGATGACGGTTGTATGTTCTCTTGGAGAAGGAGATGTGTTGGCTGTGCTGGCCGAGCTGGAGGAGCCTTCTGTTGTTTGGGCAGCAGTAGTTGGTCCAGCTGTGGTGCCAGCTGTGGTTGCTGTTTGTGCTGCAGGGCCAGTAGTGGTGGACATGGGTGATGTAGATCCCTGAGTGGGCCAGTGGCTGCTTCTCCTGGAGCAGAGGTGGTTGCAGACGTTGTGGTGGTTCCCTCAGAGGAAGTGGAGGTGCTGGAGGTGGTGGTGTGTGAGCCAGGCACACTTGTGGGCTTGAGGACAGTGGTTCCTTGCTTTGGAGGTGGAGATGTGTTGGCTGTGCTGGAGGAGCCTTCTGTTGTTTGGGCAGCAGTAGTTGTTCCAGCTGTGGTGCCAGCTGTGGTTGGAGTTTGTTCTCCAGTGGCAGTGGTGGTGGTCGTGGGTGATGTACGACCCTGAGTGGGCCCAGTGGTTGCTTCTCCTGGAGCAGAGGTGGTTGCAGACGTTGTGGTGGTTCCCTCAGTGCTAGTGGAGGTGCTGGTTCTGCTCACTCTCGTTGGTGCTGGTATTGTGGTTGTGATGGTTGTTGTTCCTTCTTTTGGAGGTGGAGATGCCTTGGAGGTGCTGCTGCTGCTGCTTGTGGTTGCAGTCACAGTAGAGCCTTTAGTTGTTTTTGCTGGTTTTGTCCAGGTCGGTGTTGTAGATGGTGTGGACTGCAGAGCAGCAGGTGTTGTGGCTTCCTGTGTGGTTCCTGGGATTGTGGTTTGTATCTCTGAACAGGGGATGTAGGTGCAGCACAAAACTCTGATCTCATAATTATGGCACTGCTCAGACTCTTGGTCCTTGTTGTTGCATATCAGCCCTCGACTTTCAGTGCACTCTACCTTTTGGTTCAGAGCACTTATGTCTGTGTCAGGGTAGTCTCTGGCCCTGCATTGCACAGAAGCTGGATTTTTACACACGCTGTATCCTTCAGCTTTCAGCTTCTCAAAAGTTTCATCATCTCCCCCATCGGCTGTAGTTCCAGGCTCTGTGGAGTCGTACCACTGGGACCAGGTGCAGACGTTCTTCACACAGACGGTCGTCGCTGGTGTGGTGGTTGTCATCGCTGGGATCAAAAGGAAGAGATGTAAGTCTTGCCTGCTCTCATTAAAGAAACAGCCAGGGGGAAAATACTCATCACCCATACACGCTCGTGTTTGTAAGACTGGGTTTCTTGTTGTAGTAGTTTGGTTTTAATCCACTTGCACTGACAGCCTTGAATTTAATTTCCAAGGTAGATTTCAATGTCAGGTCTGTTTTATTTTCCTGTTGATCCTTTGGGATACTCATTTGAAAAATATTAATTAAATAAAGGTAATGTAACATAGGTTGGACTCGATGATCTCAAAAGTCTCTTCCAACCTGGTTAATTCTACTCTACTTTTATGCTATTCTATTCTGTGCTAATCTATGCTGTGCTATCCTTTTATATGAAATGTTGATACATCAGATAATGGAATCTCACAATTGCTATGGTGTAAGCAAGAGGTGGTTTTTTCTCCTTGGTGCTGTCTCCCTGTTTGCCTTCTCCCTGGAGGTGTTCCAGGCCAGGCTGGACAAGGCCTTGAGTAACCTGGGCTAGTGGGAGGTGTCCCTGCCCAAGGCAGGGCAGTTGGAACTGGATGATCTTTAAGGCTCCTTCCAACCCAACCCATTCTATGGTTCTATGATCCTTCTACTTATTTGCACTCAACTGCATGACCACAGAAGCTCTTAAATATTTGCAGAGGTTAATGACTTCTCTACTTAGTTTAACATTATAACATACAGCTATATATATAAAATGCAAATATATTGCATTTTGTATGTCTGTATATTTTTATTACAGATTTAGAAAGAATTTGTATTTAGAACATTTTAATGTTCCAACATGTAATCCAGTTGTAATTCTTTACATGTATTTATATGTTAGTTATCTATTTACATTATGTCTATTTATGAATATTTTCTATTTAGAATATTTTCCTAAGAGCCATTCTGTGATCTTCTCTATTCCCCCCCCTCTGGAAAAACCGTGGTGAAACACAGAGACAGACTTTGAAAGAAACTCCTTGATTATTGTTGTCAGTGGAATGGAATGGAATGGAATGGAATGGAATGGAATGGAATGGAATGGAATGGAATGGAATGGAATGGAATGGAATTACCAGGTTGGAAAAGAGCTTTGAGATCATTGAGTCCAACCTATCAGCCAACACCAGCTAATCAACTAAACCATGGCACCAAGTGCCTCATCCAGTCTCTTCCTAAACACCTCCAGGGATGGTGACTCCACCACCTCCCTGGGCAGCACATTCCAATGGCCAATCTCTCTTGCTGTGAAGAACTTCCTCCTAACATCTTCCTAAACCTGCCCTGGCACAGCTTGAGACTGTGTCCTCTTGTTCTGCTGCTGGTTGCCTGGGAGAAGAGACCAACCCCCTCCTGGCTACAACCTCCCTTCACGTAGTCGTAGAGAGCGATAAGGTCTTTAGCAACTGAAGCTACCATATGAATTGGTGGCTCCAGCAGAAGCCATTCAGAGAGGTCAAGACCCTGTCCTTCAGGCAGTTTGCAGCCCCTTCCTGACACTTCCCAGTTATTTGAAGGAGCAGTCATGCATACCTGAGGCGGCAGTCGTGGGCTGAGTCGTAGTGAACGTGAATGGGGTTGTTGTGGCGATACCGCATTTGGACACGTCTCTGTTTATCGTGCCGTTGGTGTCACACGTTGCACTCAAACACCATCCTGTCCCATCGGTGGTGTTGTAGATGAGTTCCCCATATTTATAAGTCTTCTCTTCATAGATGCAGTTGCACGCTGTAATGCACAAGAAGGTTTTTGGTCAGGTGTCTGTGAAAAGGCAACATCCAGTATTTCATCTTTTTAGCAGCTCTTCTTAGCTGCCTTACCTTTTTCATCAAACTTGCACTGTATACCTTCTGAGGCACACTCACTGAAACAAAAACCATAAAAGCATATTTTATTTGGTTGCAAGGTATTTATTTTATCCTTTATTTATCATTCTTCCATCACCCAAAGAAACAACACTGTGTTTATTCCTTGGGTGTCCAGTTCCTGTTGGCTTCATTTTTTATTTTTTGGCCGTTGTTTCCCAAACCCTTTCTTTATATGAAGCCCAAAGTTATAATTAGAGAGGTAGCTAAATATTATGCAAAGTTACAGGTCAAAGTAGAAGTGAAGCCTTGCTTAAGACATTCCTCCTTTCCTCCTCCTCACTTCCCTTGTGCTTGCAATGTGCTTGCTACCAAAAAGCAAGCTAAAAAGGAAAAGAGTTTAAATACTACAAGGAGTGTAAGAATGGAATTAAATCCTTGGAAACAGACTTCTATGGGACATTCATACTCCTGGAACAGTGTTCTTCCTGCCATTGGAATGGGAAATAGAGAAGCCCAGGTCATAGAATCATAAAATGCTTTGGGTTGGAAGGGACCCTAAAGTTTCCATCCTCTGCCATGGGCAGGGGCAACTTCTAGTAGACTAGATTGCTCAGGGCCTCAGCCAGCCTGGCCTTGAACACCTCCAGGGAAGAGGCATCCACAGCCTCCCTGGGCAATCTGTTCCAGTGTCTCCCCACACTCACTGGAAAGAATTTCTTACTCATTTCCAGTCTCAATCTTCCCTCTTCCAGCTCAAAGCCATTGTCCCTTGTCCTGTCACCAAGCCCCTGTAAAAAGTCCCCTTTCAGCTTTCTTGTAGCCCCCTTCAGGTTCTGGAAGGCTGCTCTAAGGTCTCCCTGGAGCCTTCTCTTCTCCAGGCTGAACAACCCCAACTCTCTGTGCTTCTCCTTATAGGCGAGGCTCTCCAGCCCTCTGATCATCTTTGTGGCCCCCTCTGGACCTGCTCCAGCAGTTCAATGTCCTTCTTGTGCTGGGGGCACCAGTCATAAAGGTCTTACTGGTCTTTTATCTTTATGTTGAGGATTTACAAGTCCTTCTTACTATTAATGCAGTAAGAAAATGGTCATTAGATAGTAAGACATGATTGTTACACAGTCAGCATGGACTTGTCCTGTCATGTAACATGAGCATGCAACATCCCTTGGTTGTTCTGATGGCTTTGCCTTGCAGACGAGCAGGCTGCTGGCTCAACTCTTACCATACTTGACATTCATCCCGTTTGTATATCTTTCCATCTTCGTCATCATAACAGTCACAGAGACTAACACACTTCATCTTATCCTCATGAAAATAGGGTCTGTCTGGTGGGCAGCTGGGGTAGCAGCCTGAAGAAAGCAAAAGGAGAGTGAGAAGGTAGAACAGGTGAGAGTGATTCCGTCAGCGTAAGTTTTATTTGTGCAGAGTGTGGTTGCAGGTCTTGTTTTCCACAGTCATCATTTTTGTTACCTGTTTTTCCCCCCAATAGCTCTAGGAAGCTGTGCAGAGTACTGCACCAGCAGAGCTCAGCCACAAGGACTTAGTCCCAGAGAGGTTTTATAAACTCCAGTTCCCATAATCTGCCTTTACTCATGTAGATGTTCATAGAGGTTAGTTTGAGTTGGAAGTGATGTTTAAAAACCATCTGGTCCAACCCCCTGCACTGAGCAGGGATGTCTGCAACTGTAGCAGGTTGCTCAGAGCCCCGCACAACCTGATCTTGAACATCACCAGGGATGGGACACCTACCACCTCTCCTAGCAACCTGGGCTGTTCTTTCACCACCCTCAGCATGAACAATGTGAAGAGAATGGAATGGTGCAAATGCAGAGGATGAGGAAAAAATTTTTAATGGTGTGTAAGAGAAGTCCCCGCTTCAAGGACCTTGCAACTCTTTTTACCTTCTAAACCTGGCAAGTTATTGCTGCATGTTCCTTTTGGGTTCTTGCAGGTCTTCATACAAGGGGCTCCACAAGGCTTGTAGTGCCATTCACACTCTCCATTTTGATTGTAGTAATCACAGAAGAGTGCTAAGGAGAAACAGAAATTCAGACACGTTTGAAAAAACCCTCAGAGAGGGCTTTTTATTATTCATGCCTGCTCATCATATCCCTGCAGTGCTCCTTGAACAGTCTGGAAAACCAGGAAATAACAGGTGTAACTGTGTGACCACTGGAACAGCTCAGTGTGAAAAGTCTGCACAGTGAGGTTACAACGCAGAGCACCAGGTTGGAAGGGATCCCAAGGATCATCTGGTCCAACCTTTCTAGGTGATGGTGGAGTGGAATGAGCTGGCCCAGCACCTTGGCAAGCTGAGTCTTAAAACTGGCCAATGTCAGGGACTCCACTGCTTCTCTTGGGAGATGATTCCAATAGAATAGAATAGAATAGAATAGAATAGAATAGAATAGAATAGAATAGAATAGAATAAACCAGGTTGGAAGAGACCTTCAAGATCATCCTGTCCAACCTATCATCCAACACCACCTAATCAACTAAACCAAGCACCCTATCAAGTCTCCTCCTGAACACCTCCAGTGACGGCGACTCTACCGCCTCCCCGGGCAGTCCGTTCCAATGGGCAATCACTCTCTCTGTATAGAACTTCCTCCAAACCTCCAGCAAATGTCCAACTGTTCTCATAGAGAAACATTTTCTTCTGGAGTCCAATGGGAGTCTCCCCAGCAGTAACTTGTCCCCATCCCCCCTTGTCTTTTCCATAGGACTCCTTGTCAAAAGAGAGTCTCCATCTTCTTGGTAGCCACCCTTAATGTATTGGTCCATGGTGACAAGGTCTGCCCTAAGCCTTCCCTTCCCAAGTCTGAACAAACCCAGCTCTCTTAGCCTTCCCTCACATGGCAGGGCCTCCTGCCTCCTGGCTCTTCTCAGGACACTTTTTAGCCTGTCTGCATCTTCTGTGCCAGGCTGTGTTCATTTAACTACACCCTCAGAAGAAGTATTATGACAGAAAACTCACGACAGATTGATGGGGTTCTCCAGGCCACGCAGACGCCAACTTCACTACATGCTTGAGCATAGGCAGCCACTGCTGTGCAGAAGCAATCACAGTCTCCTCCACTGTCACAGGCACAGGAATCTTTCACACATTCTTGGTAATAATCTGCAGGTTCAACCTGTTAGTAAAAAGAGATCTAATATCACCCAACCTTCCCATTGAAATTCTTCCTTAGCTTTGCTAGGGTAGTTGGTTTTAAATGGTTGCAGAAAAAGACCTCCACCAGTAATTTCTTTTTCTTTGGTTTATACAGGCTGCTAAACACCACAGGGATATGATGGAGCTCAGTAATGTACTGACAGACTCTTAGACACCAAGTCTTGTGTCCTAGTGGAAGATGAGATTCGTCTTCCCAGGCAATATTAGACACTTAGAAATGAATGTCTCTAGCACTGGAAAGAACTGAGGTAGTATGAAGAGCACAGTCGGCCAGTGTTAGGTAGAGGCTATGCTGATACTTCATAACCATGTTATAATTTCGCTGAGCCTCTGTTCTGTGCATGAATCCCACTACAAGACAATGTGCAGTAATTATGAAGTGATTATTCTTCCAAAGCAGCTCCTTATCTCCTGTGAACTACATGCCATTTTCTCTCTTACATGTAGATCTGTAGAGCGGATTGATTTCAGGTTCCCTGACACAAGTCACAGTGAAGCATGCTAATGAACTAGTCATGTGTGCTGAAATGCATGGGGAAAGCAGCTCCAGCAACACACAGGCCTGATCTCCACACAGCCACTTTCTGCCTGAGTAGTACCTGAGAGTGACAGGCAGCAAAGACGTTGCTGTTGATGATGCTGCACTGCCTCTCTGACCAGGACTTGCGGTAAGGGTTGGCAGTGCAGGGGTCCTTTATGCTGCGAGCATCAGGACATGTAGAAGATACTTTCCAGCTGTTTCCAAACTCTAGGACATTCTCTACCACAGACTGACTCCTTGTAGTGAGGTCATTGACGCCATTGCCATCATAATTTCCACAGAGGCCACAGACCTGGCCCTGCAAAAGGAAGTGAGTAATAACGGATGAGAGGAAATCAGAAACAATATCTGAGACTGCAAGAATATTTGAAATTCAGTCCTTAGAGTGGTGTCATTCCATTCTGTCATCCCTGAACAACTTCGTGTCCAGTTCTGGGCCCCTCAGTTTAAGAAGGACATTGAGACACTTGAACATGTCCAGAGAAGGGCAGCGAGGCTGGGGAGAGGCCTTGACCACACGCCCTATGAGAAGAGGCTGAGAGAGCTGGGGTTGTTAGTCTGGAGAAGAGGAGGCTCAGGGCAGACCTTATTGCTGTCTACAACTACTTGAAGGGTGGTTGTAGCCAGGAGGGAGTTGGTCTCTTCTCTCTAGCAACCAGCACCAGAACAAGATGACACAGTCTCAAGCTGCGCCAAGGAACGTTTAGGCTGGAAGTGAGGAGAAAGTTCTTCACTGAGAGAGTAATTCGCCATTGAAATGTGCTGCCCAGAGAGGTGGTGGAGTCACCATCCCTGGAGGTGTTCAAGAGGGGATTAGACATGGCACTTGGTGCCATGGTTTAGTCATGGGTCTGTGGTGACAGGTTGGACGTGATGATCTTTGAGGTCTCTTCCAACCTTGTGATTCTGTGCTTCTGTGTGATTCTGTGATCCTTTGCTATCTCAGCAAGGCAACACAGCCACCAAGGCTAAAAGGATACTGGAGTTGCTTCCTTCCTGAAAAGCTAACAGCATTATCTTGTTGACTATAAATCTGAGCAATCAAACCACCTTTGCAGTTGTAGCTTCTTGCTTTGAGGAATGTCTTTAACAAGGAAATGAGGACTTGCAGGTGGCCAGCTAAGCTTTTGATGCAAGCTTTCTTTTACACAATAGATGTGCATGTGAAAAGCAGCCTTAGAAAGCTGTCATAAATACTGCCAGTCCAGCCATGCAGTCTGCTCCTTGAGTCTTTACTGCTAGGACTGCTATAAAAAGACAGGACATTTTCCTTGCACATCCAGAAATATCCCTCATTCTACATTTATGGACCTGTAAAACTAGAATAGGCTGCAACAGATGCTATGCCTTCTCTATGGTCTCTACAGCTACCTGAAAGGAGGTTGTAGCAAGGTGAGATTCACTCTTATCTCCTTAGTTACAAGTGATAGGACAAGAGGAAACATCCTCAGGTTGCACCAGAAGAGGTTTAGTTTGGACATTATAAGAGACTTTTTCACTGGGATGGGTTTTTCAGGGAGGTGAAAGGGCCCTCCAGAGAGCGAGTCCAACGCCCCTGCCAAAGCAGGGTCACTTAGGGCAGGTAACATAGGAATGCATCCAGATAAGTCATGGAAGTCTCTACAGTAGGAGACTGCACAACCTCTCTGGGCAGCCTGTTCCAAGGCTCCAGAACCCTTACTCTAATGTTTTTCTTCACATTGAGTTGGAACTTCCTGTGTTCCAGTTTGTATCCATTGCTCCTATCATTGAAAAGAGACTAGCACCTTCTTCTTCACACCCACCCTTCAGATATCCATAAATATTAATCAGATCTCCTTCCCCAGACTAAACAGCCTCAGATCTCTCAGCCTTTCCTCAACAGGTGGATGTTCCAGGCCCTTCACCATCCTCATACCCCTCTGTTGGACCCTCTCTAGTGTATCCCTGTCCCACTTGAGCTGGGGAGGGGCCTGCTGGAGAACAGCAGCAGGATGATGACATGGTTTGTTGAGCCACCAGAGGAATGAAAACCAACATGGGCTGTCCTGCAGGAATGCTGATGGCCTCATCTGCTTGGGACTCTGGCACGGTCTCAACAAAATTCACACCCAGTCCACAGCTGCACTGCAAATTGTCATTTAAGTGCTAGTTCCTCACCTTAAAACTGGGGTTGAGCTTGATGAAGATGCTGGTTTTCCTGTCCCACATGAGGACCAGTCCACTGGTGGTCTCAATGACCAGGTACATGCCCATATAACGGACTGTGTATGGCACCTCATCATTGTCTCCTCTCTTTACCACAGTGACGCGCTCCTCACCGAGGATCAGTTCGTGGCTCTGAAGGAGGAGAAGGTAATTAGAAATGAACTCAGCTGTGCTCTTAAACATCATCTCATGCTGTTAAGAGCACCACAAATCTTTTATATACTGAAAGCAAACAATTCAAATGTGATAAATCAAACTATATTGATGGGACCTGAGGTGAAAAAGGTAATTTAGATGGTGTAGGTCAAAAAGGTGTGCTGGCAGTCACTCTGTTGCACGGAGTGAGATAATCGTCTGTCATGATAGGCTTAATCTCTTCTTCTAAGGACAGTTTTCCTGTTAATCTGTGGTTTGCCCAAGATGGTATAAGATCAGGCAGGAAATGGAAAAGGTAGAAAACTGGGAAGCTCTACCAAACATCTCGCTTCAATCCAGGTGAAGCTTAATTTATAAGTCGATTTGCATTAAAAAGTATTTCCCCCCTTCCTTAACCCTAAGACAGATACAGGACAAACCTGTCTCCACACAAAACCTGCTTACCTCCAAGAAAACTTTGATAGATTTTGAGCAAGTTGTTCCAGTGTTGCCACAGGGAATATTTTCGGTGATAACCCTGAAGGGCCCATTGGTGACTCCACTCTTCCCGCAGTGACTCTGGGCAAAGAATAACATTTTCAAATCCATTATTTTTGTAGACATGATCAAGGTTGTATTTCATTTACTATTGCTAGTTGTCAGTACCTGGACCAGTGTGTATTCACAGTTTCCATTGAAGTTGAACTTCTTGTCATCAAAGGTCTTATAATGACCATCTCCATAAACAGCACAGGTGCCCAGACACTGATTTTTGGTGCATTCCCCACTTCCTATTCTTGCAGACACTAGGAATGAGAACAAAACAATTTAATAATAAACCAGCTCACTGTTTTGTGCAGACACATCCCAACAACCCAGGATTTGTTTGGCAGCTCATGCCCAGTCAATGTTGTATTGATTCTGGAGTTAAGATAGTCCTTTCCATTTTCCCCATAAAGAATCAAGGCCAAGTGCTTCTCTGTAGGTTAATACTTAATGAATGCTGGTGCCCCAAAGATTTCCATCTATCCTGTGTTTTGGCCATCTACCTGCTTCAGAAGAAAAGCTGCTTATACCATTTAAGCCAAGCCTAAAAGATCCATCAGCTGATGAAGGGTGCAACCCACATCTTTCCTCACCACTGTACTGCTTATGCTCTTTGGAAAGGCAAATGGTGGAACTGGGAAGGCTGCTTCTGAGGAAATCCTTACCAGGTGTTACAGTCAACATTGATCTTTTCCCCAGGCTGGTATGTGGCTTCATTGTGAATACAAGGACATTGCTCTTCAGGAATACAACCACCATTCCCATCTAACACGAGCCCATTGGGGCACACACAGCCAGATACACATTGTGTGCTATACTGGAAGAGACAAGAGGAAGAGGGCATTTCAGAATGAAATCATCACAATAGAAAAAGGAAGGTTAAATTCTACTAAAATGTCTTTGTATGGTATTGTTTGAGCCCATTTTAAATGAGAGAGGACTACAGAGAAATTCTAGGACAAGGGAACAAAAAAGAAGTTTTTAGCCATTGATTTCGTAGGATACACATCTGTTAAAGAGAAATGGTTTAAAATCATAGAATTGTCAGGGTTGGAAGGGACCTCAAGGATCATCCAGTATAGAATAGAATAGAATAGAATAGATAGAATAGAATAGAATAGAATAGAATAGAATAGAATAGAATAGACCAGACCAGGTTGGAAAAGACCTTCAAGATCATCAAGTCCAACCTGTCACCCAACACCATCTATTCAACTAAACCATGGCAGTCCCAACCCCCCTGCCATGTGCAGGAACACCTCACACTACATCATGATGCCCAGAGCTACGTCCAGCCTGGCCTTAAAAACTTCCAGGGATGAGGCTTCTACCACCTCCCTGGGCAACCTGTGCCAGTGTCTCACCACCCTCACGGTGAATAACTTCCTAACATCTGATCCGAATCTCCCCTTCTCTAGCTTGGATCCATTCCCTCCAGTCAGGAGTAGCAGTCCATACAGAATGATCCAGTTTGTCTACTGCGAGAGCTGCCCTGCAGCTGAGATTTGCTTCAGACTGCAGATTGTCTTCTTCGCACTTTGTGAAGATAAAAGCCATACACTTTTTATTCATTGTCTTATTTGCTTAAACTTACCTGCCACCCTAAAAGGCCCCTCCCCAGCTTTCCTGTAGCCCCCTTCAGATACTGGAAGGCCACAATTAGGTCTCCTCAGAGCCTTCTCCTCTCCAAACTGAATAGCCCCAGCTCTCTCAGCCTGTCTCCAGACAGATCCTGGGAGCTTGGAAAATCTGAAATAAATGGGATCTTAACTCTTGCTCTGTGTTAGCTGAAGGTGATTTGAGACTGAGGGAAGGGGGAAAAAAAGTATTTTCCCCCCAGTTTGGTTGAATTACATTGAAATGTGTCTCATTATGCTGATTATTCCTTCAATGGCATGTGGCCACCATGAACCTAGGTGGAGTAGTAGAATTAGGTGTGCAAGAGGTTCACAACTGCATCATGGTATGAGAAAGATTTCTCCTAACCAGTTTGCAGCCAGTCACAGTCTCCTAAAGAAGTCAAATGCCTGGCAGAGCCTTAGATATTGCCACTCAGTAGTGGTTGCTTTTACCTGCAGTAGCTGAGGAAAGTGGACACCAATCTCATGAATTATAGTGGATGCTACCTCATTTAATTTTGGTCTGGTGTGCCATAACTTGGGTTTAGGCTTTTGCTACAGGAGCAAAGTATCTGTGTTGTAGATTCAGAGTAGATCAGATAGATGTATCAATGACCTTAGCACCTCGAGCACAGACCAAACCTGGCTCCAGCATTTAATGCAACCCTGCTATACTTACACACTGCATATCCAGAGTATGGCAGCTTTTTTGACATCCTGCTCCAGTTTTTCCTGCAGTGGCATTTCTACAGTCAAAGTAGACCAAGGGAGATTCACAGACTAGAAGGAGGAGAGAAGTGAGAGAGGTAAGAAATGGCACAGGGTTTATCCCATAGCTGTAGCCATTGGAATCATCTAGAAACTCTTTGCAAATTGCACATTTCAGTTCGTGGGGATTGCTGTTGCTATTCAATCTACTCATAATTCAGTCTACTAAGAGACTCACTTCAGAGCCCTGAATTCCCAGTGCAGGAAAAAAACCCACCACAGTATTTCAGAAACAAATCCTTATGCAAAAGAGCTTTTATCATTAATCTAGCTTCACTCCTGCTTGTCATGATAGCTATTTCACTACAGCTAAATGAGAAAGACTTCTGTTATTTAAAAATCCATTAAGAAAAATCAATCCTTGTAACTATTTCTGACCAAAACCTGGCACAGACAAAAAAAGATAAAGGGAAGATTAGGATTTTGTTTTGTTTTGTTTTTACCTGGAGCTAAATTGGATTGTCCCATGCAACTCAATTTTCCCTCGATGCAATGGCTGTAAGAGAGAGAGAAACAGATAGGCTGGAGGTGAGGAGAAAGTTCTTCAAAGAAAGAGTTATTGGCCATTGGAATGTGCTGCCCAGGGAGTTGGTGGAGTCACCATACCTGGAGGTGTTCAAAAAAGCCTTGGATGTGGCACTTGAAGCCATGGTTTAGGTATTAGGTAACAGATTGAACTTGATGATCTCTGAGGTCTTTTCCAACCTGGTTGATTCTGTGATTCTGTGTGATTCTGTTGGGTTTGTTTTGTTTGCTTTGTTTTCCCTCAAACTATATATTGGAACTGAGGGCTACTTCTCTTTTGCCAGGGTTGACAATTTTCCAAAGGAATTCCAGAAGGCTGTTCTGCAGTCTCAGGAAATAATTTCCCTCAGTGCTGCTTTTATATGATTGCCACTACAGGCTGATGTAAGTGTGTGTGTGTGAAGTCTCTGCTTGTAGCTTACTGTCCCATAGGATCAAGCCTTGCTGGTGTTATCATAACAAATAACAGCAACCATTAAGAAATCATGGAATCAAATCTAAAATGCACCTAAATGCAATTGTTCTGTTGATCTGGAAATATCATAGAACCATGTAGGTTGGGAAAGAGCTTTTAGATCATCAAGTCCAACCATTAATCCAGCACTGTCAGGTCACCACTAAACTGTGCCACTCAGTACCACATCTACATGGCTTTGAAACCCCTGTAGGGATGTGGACTCCACCACTTCCCTGGGGACCCTAATCCAGGGCTTGACAACCTTTCTAGGGAAGAAATTGTTCACCATGTCCAACTTAAGCCTTTCCTGGCATAACACAAGGCCATTTCCTCTTGTCTTATCCTCCCTTCCAGATCTTCTTGTAGATGGGTGTCACATTTGCTAGCTTGCAGTCAACTTGGACCTCCTAGATCAGGCAGAACTGCTGGTAAATGATGGAAAGTGGCTTGGTGAGCACTTTCACCAGCTCACTCCAGCACCAGAACAAGAAGACAGAGTCTCAAGCTGTGCCAGGGGAGGTTTAGGCTGGATGCTAGGAAGAAGTTCTTCATAGAAAGAGTTATTGGCCATTGGAATGTGCTGCCCAGGGAGGTGGTGGAGTAACCATCACTGCAGGTGTTTAGGAAAAGACTTGATGGGGTGCTTGGTGCCATGGTTTAGTTGATTAGGTGGTGTTGGATGATGGGTTGGACATGATGATCTCGAAGGTCTCTTCCAACCTGGTTAATTCTATTCTATTCTATTCTATTCTATTCTATTCTATTCTATTCTATTCTATTCTATTCTATTCTATTCATTTGTATGTATCTAAGTGGTGAGCATCTGTCTAACCATCTCCCCTTGGATTCTGGGAGCTTCCTTCTGTTCCCCATCCCTGTTTCCAGCTCTGGGAATGTGTACCATCCTTAAACATTGAAATAAAATGGGGGAAAAGAAAAGGAGAGAACATAAAATTACAAACCAGGCAAGGCAGAGGGAGACCAGTTGAAATGGTGAACACATGTCCTGTTGCTTGAGAGTTTGGGGAAGGACTCACTCACCAATCAAATCCGTTTTCCCGGATAACTTCTCCCCGAGGCAGTGGAGATCCTCTGTAGTAGCAGGGGCACTCCTTAGCAGGCACACATTTGCCACTGTCATCCATGTAGGTTCCATCTGTGCAGGTGCAGCCATCGACTGGGACAAACTTGACGCTGCAGGTGACATCAGGCTCGCTCAGAGAGCGGCAGGTGGGTTGGCAGGAAGAGATGGTGTCGCTGTAGCTGAGGGATTTGGGGCACGAGGTGGTGTATTTTGCTTGAGAGGGGAAAACAGAATGTTTGTTAGTTCCAGGTGATCGTTTCTGGTGGGGAAAAAGTAGCATGGAAACAATGCTGTACACCTCTGCCTGTGCTGCACCTTTCATTTAAATCTATTTCTGAATACTTCCACAGTTAGACCCCAAAGCCTACTGTACACGTGGAGGAAGTGATGTATGTTAGATGAAAATGCTTTTTCTGGTGGAATTTTGGAGAGAAATCTCCGTTGGGTGCTGCCATAGGAAAGGGAAATAGAGAAACCCAGGTCATAGGAACGTATAATGGTTTGGGTTAGAAGGGACCTTAAAGATCATCCATTTCCAACCCTCCTCCCATGGGCAGGGATGCCTCCACTAGATCAAGTTGCTCAAGGCCTCATCCAACCTGGCTTTGAACACCTCCATGGAAGGGACATCCACAACCTCCCTGGGCAACCTGTTCCAGTGTCTCACCACTGCAGTAAAGAATTTCTTCCTAATCTCCAGTCTAAATCTGTCCTCTTCAAGCTCAAAGCCACTTCCCTCATCCTATGCCTCCCAGCCTTTGTCAAAAGTCCTTTTCCTACGTTTCGTGTAGCCCCTTCAGGTTCTGAAAGGCTGCTTTAAGGTCTCCCTGGAACCTTCTCTTCTCCAGGCTGAACAGCCCCAACTCTCTCAGTCTGTCCCCACAGGGAAGGTTCTCCAGCCCTCTGATCACCTTTATGACCCTTCTCTGGGCCCATTCCACCTGTTCTGTGTCCTTCTTGTGCTGGGGACCCCAGAACTGGTCTGTGATCAGCAGTTTTCCTTGATGCATTCTTAGGAAAGGGGATGGTTAAGAGTGCTTACTGCAGACATGGGTCCTCCACCCGGGCAGCTGGATTCCTTTTGCAGCACAAGCTCTCACATAGGAAGAGAGGGCTGCACACATGCAGTCCTCACTGTTTTCACAGTTGCAGGTGTCAAACATGCAGTTCTAGGAACAGAGAAAAAGGAACACCTAGCACTGGTAATACTGCCCACCTGAAGAATAAAAGGAGCATTATCATTCTGCTCTTAAGCACTTATCCTTCAGGTATGCTCACTCACAGACACACTAACACAGCCCTTATCACTTTCCACTCTGTGTCTACATTTCCTGGCAGAGAGAATGAAGGTAATGGAAATTCAGTCAGTGCCTAAAGCTGTTATTGGGAAATAATGGTCTTAAAGTCAGTTATAAATTTAACAGCTTCATCTTCCTCTGAACCACAATTTTGAGCATAACCAACATACAGACTCTACAAAGCTCTGTTCACAGTACCCAGCTAAGACCACCAGTCCACACCTGGGTGATTCACTGTAAGGAGAAATATTGGCCACAGGCTGATAGCAGAATGGTAATAATTAGCTCATGAGCTTTCAGTGCCAAGTAGTTAATAATGAGCTATGAGGCTGGTGAGACAAGAATTCAGGGATATTCACAGAATCAAAGCATTGTTAGGGTTGGAAGAGACCTCAAGGATCATCCAGTTCCAACCCCCCTGCCATGTGCAGGGACACCTCATGCTAGAGCAGGTTGCTCACATCCAGCCTGGCCTTAAAAACGTCCAGGGATGAGGCTTCCACCACCTCCCTGGGCAACCTGTGCCAGTGTCTCAGCACCCTCATGGGGAAGAACTTCTTCCTAACATCGGATCTAAATCTCCCCTCCTCTAGCTTGGATCCATTCCCCCTAGCCCTATCACTACCTGCCACCCTAAAAGGCCCCTCCCCAGCTTTCCTGTAGGCCCCCTTCAGATACTGGAAGGCCACAATAAGGTCTCCTCTGAGCCTTCTCCAGACTGAACAACCCCGACTCTCTCAGCCTGTCTTCAGACATTTGACAGGGCTTCTACATACACTTCCTACTCTATGTGTATATCCACCCAGGAGTAAATAGCTGCTTTTTCACTTGCAAGCAAGTCACGATCTTGAAGCTAAGACTGCCAATTGAAATAGGGCAATGCTACAACACATGTTGAGAGAAGGAAGTGCTGCAGTACACAAATGAAAATAGAGGTATTGTGTAAGATGAAAGTCATGTCTAGAACAGGCCCTTCTTGGATAATCATAGAATGGTGAGGGGTGGGAAAGGACCTCCAGAGGTCATCAAGGATGATCCTCTTTCTATTGGCTCTAAAGGGAAAGAAAAGCAATCCAAGCAAGTACCGTGTAGTGAACAGAGGGATTCACTGCGTAGTGGCAGGCAGCAAAAGGTCCTGTGCTGTTTGGTGAGCAGTCCACACCAGTGCTGAGCATACTTTTCTGTGAGGGGAACACACAACATAAATGACCATTACTCCTTGCATTCCATTAGTTCTCAAACCACACTGCCCTGGCCTATGGAGCCAATTCTGAAATGACACCAGACCTCTCCATCTCCTTCCCTTTTCCCCCCACTTAGCTTGTGGGCTAAGGCTCCTAAATCTTATAGAACCATAGAATGGTCCAGGCTCCAGGTGAGCTCCAAAGCTCACCCAGTCTGACCTCCCCACAGTCAGAAGGGACATCCCCAACTAGGTCAGGTTGCCCAGGCCCTTGTTGAACCTTACCTTGCATATCTCCAGGGAAGGGGCCTAAGCCCCTTCCCTGGGAAACCTGTTCCAGTGTTCCACCACCTTCACAGTAAAGAACTTGTTCCTGATATACAGTCTAAATCTGCCTTTCTCTAGTTTGAAGCCATTGCCCCTGGTTCTGTCACTGCAGGCCTTTGTAAATAGTCTCACCCATCCTTGATGGGTGAATGAAATATTTGCAGATACTCCTGCAATTCATTCCTCTAACACCAAGCTGTCAGCTCAAATATCCTCTCTGTTCTCAATGGCCATGCAGTTTCCTTCCATTATATTCCTATGACTTTTCCTTTGCCTGGTTACTTATCCCTGAGGCTTTCATTTGGAATATTTGCTTCTGATGTCAGGTGTATGTTTTTAGCAAGTATGGAAGTCTTTATTCTCTTATCTTTGCTTTCTGATAGATCTGTTTTCCTTAGGGAAAAAATTAAACAAATAAGCTGGACCAAAATCTAAGGAGCATTCACCATTATCAATGCTGAGGGCACAAGGGTTCTCAAAGCTGCGCTGGACATTGGGGCACGAGGCCTGAGTTTTCCACGTGTTGGCAAATGCTGCTGCTGTTCCTTCAATTATTCCACTTATGGCCCGGAAGTCATCAGTTTGGGCACTGTTGAAGTTTCCACAGAGACCTGTTGAGAAGCAGGGAGAGGTTTGTAGTGCTCATACTAGACAGAAGGCCAGTGATAGTGGCTCCACCACCTCCCTGGGCAGCATATTCCAATGGCAAGTATCCCTTTCTATGAAGAACTTCTTCCTAACATCCAGCCTAAACCTCCCCTGGCACAGCTTGAGACTGTGTCCTCTTGTTCTGGTGCTGGTTGCCTGGGAGAAGAGGCCAACCCCCCATGGCTAAACCTCCCTTCAGGTAGTTGTAGACAGCAAGAAGGTCTCCCCTGAACCTTCTCTTCTCCAGGCTAAGCACCTCCAGCTCCCTCAGCCTCTCCTCACAGGGCTGTGCTCCAGACCCCTCCCCAGCTTTGTTGCCCTTCTCTGGACACCTTCCAGCATCTCAACATCTTTCCTAAACTGAGGAACCCAGAACTGGACTCAAGGTGTGGACTCAAGGTGTGACCTAACCAGTGCTGAGCACAGGGCAGAATGACCTCCCTGCTCCTGCTGGCCACACTGTTCCTGATGCAGGCCAGGATGCCATTGGCCTTCTTGGCCACCTGGGCACACTGCTGGCCCCTGTTCAGCTGCTGTCACCATCACCAGAGGTGTTTAAAAAAAGGAAGGCATGGCACAAGGTGTGCTTGGGGGTTTTGGGTTGTTCACTTACCACAGGTCTGGCCCTTGAAAACAGGATCCAGTCGCACAAACACTTGCATGATGGGTGTGATTTGGATTTCCAGGTGGACACCAGAGGTTGTCTGCATGATGATGAAGAACGTTGAGGGTCTGAACACGATGGCGTTAGCTACAGATGAAAAAACCAGCACAGAATGGTCACTTTCTGAACGAGGTCAAATGCTGGATGCAGTGCATCATTACATTATCCTTCTGGGATTCCTAACACAATTGTTGCAAATTTTGAGGTGAAATAAAGCCAATCTTTATAAAAAGGAATCAGAGATACAAATCAACATCTGCATTGCAGAATTTGCTTGTAGCTATCTAGTTGTTAACTTGATTTGCTGTCTCAACATTAAGCAGCTTGGAAGTACTCTTTCCAAGAGAGTGAGAAGGTGTGATTTGGATTTCCGGGTGGAAACCAGAGTTTGTCTGCATGGTGCTGAAGAATATTGAGGTCTGAACCCAATGGCATTAGCTGCAGATGAAAAAACAATCCTGACTGGTCACTTTCTGAGTGAGGTGAAATGCTGGATGCAGTGCATCACTACACTATTCTTCTGGGATTTCTGTCACAATTGTTGCAGATCCTGAGGTGAAATAAAGCAAATCTTCACGGACGTGACTCAGAAATAGAAATGAAAATCTCCATTGCAGAATTTGCTTGCAGCTGCCAAGTTGCTAACTGGATTTGCTGATTAAGCAGTTGGAAATTACTCTTTCCAAGAGTATAAGACTGTGAGCAGTAAAAAGAATACTTCTGGTTTTGTTTCTCTGCTTGTACAGCAAACATCGGAGCCCTCACTCTGCTCGAGAAGCAAAATGAGCAGACCTGGAGGTCAGAGATACCTCATGGAATCATTAGTTATTGAGACAGGGAGCAAAATCATTTCTTTCTGAGGAAGTGTGAATGGAAGGGTGGCAAGTTAAAAAAACTCAGAGGTAGAAGAGGTAAACAGATGTCCTCTATGCTCAGATTTGGGCAGTGAGAAGGAAGTAAACCTGACACTGCTTCCATTTAAACTCTTGCCTGTGCTTTATGCTCTCCTATGTCTTTATGTCACCAAACTTCCCACTTCTTATGCAAAAGGACTTGTGTGGCTCCAGAAATAACCCAGAGGTGTGAACATGCAGGTTCTGAAGAACTCACAGCCTTTTTGTTTCCATGGTTTTAGAAAACAAGCAGGTGTGAAGCTGAAGTTCTGAGATTATTGCTCAAGAGTGTGCTAGAGAACAGAATACCTGCTGAGATGGGTAGCTGGGTGTAGATGGAGTTCACAAACACACCACCATCAGATCTGACCTCAATGATCTGGTAAGGGAAGAAGAACAAGAGGCAAACGTGTGAAGGATTACTAAGCCCAAATAAGGGTGACAGTTCCAGGGATAGTCATTAAAAGGGTATTAAATAATAAGGGATGTTTATTTTCTATTTCACCTCCTCTCTGTTTCCACTTTGTACACTTCACTAATTTTCCTTGCCATAAAAGGAATATTTTCAAAGAGGCTTTCTCAGCTCCTGAGGGAATTACATCATCTTGGTCTTACTGAACACATCTTGGTGATGAATTACATCCCTTACTGTTGTAGTTTCTAACCTAAAAGCTCTTCTTTCCCTCCCCCCCCCCCCCCCCCCACCCCCATCTAATTGGCAGAGAAAATAGCTTTTTTTTCTGCTTTATGAGCAACAATGCTTTTCTTAATGAACATCCACAAAGCCAGATTTGGGGCTGAGCTGATTTTTGTGACAGAGTCAATTTCTGTGCACTTGATGACAAATAATGTGTGCTTATCACAGCTGCTGCCCATTTGAGACAGAAATGCTGTGCCTGGGCCGACTAAGACCCAGCTTCTTTGCTCCCCATAGTTCTAAAAGCCATTCCCCCTGCTTCTTTTGCACCCTTACAGTTTGCCCTTTGTTCATGTTGAGGGTCACTGTCTTGAGGCAGGTCTCGGTGTCTGTCATGCCGCACTTGCGCAGTTCTGCCAGGATGGTGAAGGTGTCGTCCGTGCAGTGCTGAAGCAACAAAGCCAGTAGTTATTTCACAACAGCTTTCCCCTCTCCACTTTTTTCCTCAATAGTGAACAGTCATTTCTGTTTCTGGAGAAGACCCAGACTCTTCCAAATCTCAGGCCTTCTTTGGCTCCAAGTGCCATGTCCAAAAGAGGATTGGACATGGCACTTGGAGCCATGTTGTAGTTGTCAGGAGGTGTTAGGTATTAGGTAATAGGTTGGACTTGATGATCTCTGAGGTCTTTTCCAACCTGGCTGATTCTATGATGTTTCTATGAGCTAGTATTCCATTTCATAATAACTAGAAACAGCAAAAGATCTAGAATCTGGGTTTGGGTTTTATGGGTGATATCCATATTTGGAGCTTTTCTTTATGCTCACTTCTAAAGTCTGATTTCATTCCACTCTGTCTTTCATTTCTCTGTAGCTGGTGTCAATGCTAGACAAAATTGTCAGAAAAAAGCATTTTTCAGGAGAATGGTAGCAGAAGGCTTTTTTCCCCCCCCTCCCATCTGAATTTTGCAGATGGTGAGGGAAAGGAAAGCAATGAACAAACAGAAGCAGCCCCTAAAAGATCAAAACGTGGCACGTGGTGCCATAGTTTAGCAGTCATGAGATCTTGAGTGACAGGTTGGACTTGATTGTCTTTGAGATCTCTTCCAACCTTATTGATTCTATGATTTCACTTGCACATAGTTGTGATGAATTATTTGTATTATAATTAGATTCACAGAGTGGCAGAATGGCTTAGCTTGGAAGGGACCTTAGAGATCATCTACTCCAACCTCCCCACCATGGGCAGGGAGTTAATTAACTTCTAATTCTTCTGTTTCTTTGGACTTATTTTTAGATCTGTTTAAAAATGTTCAAAACCTAAATAAAAGGTAGCAGTTGGCTTGAACTGATTTTCTGCATTTGAGCTTCCCAGAAGTGAAACATAATTATTAGTCTTACCAACTCAATTTGGCCCAATGCCATACCAGTAACAAGGCAAAAGTGATGCAGCTCAGCAAGCAAGCTGGATTAACCACACTGAAGAGAATGTAGACTAAGCAAGGCCTTCAAAAAGGCAATGCTCTTCAGCAATCACTACATCACAGAACTGAAATTCCCCAGTAAAGACCATACACTGCTGCATGGCATCCTGGGCTTTTTAGTCTGGGGAGAAGACTGAGAAGGAATCTAATCTATATCTGTAAATATGTGAGGGCTAGGGGTCAGGAAGGAAGGGAGAGGGACAGCCTCTGCTCTGTTGTGCCTTGTGATAGGACAAGGGGCAATGGATGGAAACTACAGCACAGGAAGTTCCACCTCAACATGAGGAAGAATTTCGTTACTGTAAGGGCACTGGAGCAGGCTGCCCAGAGAGGTTGTGGAGTCTCCTCCTCTGGAGACTTTCAAGCCCTGTCTGTATGTCTTCCTGCGAGACCTGTACTGGTTTCTATGGTCCTGCTCTGGCAGGGGGTTGGACTTGAAGGTCTCCAGAGGTCCCTTCCAGCCCCTAACATCCTGGGGTCCTGTGAACTGGTGATTGTCATTTGGCTGGCTGTTCTATAAACATCTGGCTAGGTGGGAGGCAATTTAATGGCTGTATGCCAAAAGAACTGAGTTTCAGAAGCGTTGATTGGGATCGCCTCTTCTTCCTTTATATGTAGCAATAAAGAAATAAGGCTTTAACCTATAAGTCAGGCTTTATGACTTAGTAGTAGCTGATTCCCACCTTGGATAGGACATATGTGCAGTCTCCATGGTGGTCATAAGTCTTTTTGTCAAAGGTGGAAATGTGTGAACCTCCCTCTACGGAGCATATTCCTGGGCATGACTTGTCTGTGCAGTTCCACTGGCCTCCGATGCAGGTGCTGGGAGAGAGAAAACAAAGTTAGCTGAAGTCAGTAGCAGTGGTCCAGAGCAAAGTGAATTACAGTGATGTTGGTCTTAGCTATGGTGTTGCTGCTTTTTCATTCAAGCTGTAGTTTGACACCTGGTAAATCTAGATTTAAGACTTTACAGAACGTCGTGAAGATGTGATGCAGGATTAAACCAATGGCATCCTGGCTTGGATTAGGAACACTGTGGCCAGCAGGGACAGGGAGGTGATCATCTCCCTGTGCTCTGCACTAGGGAGGCCACATCTTGAGTGTTGTGTTCAGTTCTGGGGTCCTCACTATAGGAGGTACATTGAGGTGCTGGAGTGTGTCTAGAGAAGGGCAATGAGACTGGAGAAGGACCTGGAGTACTTGAGGTGTGAGGAGCAGCTGAGGGACCTGAGGGTGTTCAGTCTGGAGAAGAGGAGGCTGAGGGGAGTCCTCACTGCTCACTACAACTGCCTGAAAGGAGGCTGGAGCAAGGAGAAGGCAGCCCCTTCTTCCTGGTGTCAAGTGGCAGGACAAGAGGAAATGGATACAAGCTACGCCAGGAGAGATTTAGGCTGGATATTAGGAAACATTTCTTCACTGAAAGGGTTCTCAAACACTGGAATGATCTGCCCAGAACTGTGGTGGAATCACTGTCCTTGGAAGTGTTCGAGCAGCATGTGGACCTGGCACTTAGGGGCATGGTTAAGTGTTGACACTTCAGTTTTGGGGCCAGGGTTGGACTGGATGACCTTTGAAGTCTTTTTCAACCAGACACATTCTGTGATTAAAAGGAATGGTTCTGGTATGCATTCCCTTTTTTTAATGTAATTGGTTTCCTTCTCTGGTCAAGTGAACTCTCCAGCAACAGGTATTGGATTAGTAACTGCTTTGTTTTTGTGGCTACCATGAAGCCCAACCACAAATTAAAATAGAAATAGAGAATCATGGAATTGTTTCAGTTGGAAGAGCCCTCTAAGATCAACCATCAACCTAACACCACCCTGGCCATTAAGCCATGTCCCAAAGTGCCATGTCCACACATTTCTTGAACACATCCTTGTCATAGAAATGGTTCAGACACTCACAGAAGTGTAACCCCCACACTTACTGATGCAGAACATTCCTGCTCTCTAAGGTGATGTGGCAGTGCACAGGCACAGAATTAATAATGGTGCAGTCAAGGCTGAAGGTTGCATTGTGCCATCCCTTGCTTGCTCCAGAGAAAAGAAATATTTGCAAATACACAAAAGACTGCAGCTTCACCCTCCTTAGAGGAGCCCAAATGTTTGAACCAAATAAACAATCAGGAAGCAACTGCTGAGAAATCTAAACTTCATAAATCCTTGCTTTGATCTCCTTGAGTTAAAGCACAAAGCTGTTGCTAAATAAAGGCTGTTGCTAATTAAAACAAAATATTGTTCCTTAAGGATGTTTTGGAACTGTAGTGGTCAGTTAAACACACATATCAGTGATTACAGTGATGCAATCACAGACAATAAACCATTAAACATTTGAGAGGAAACAGTAAGTTAGAGAAGTAACAAGATTACCAGGTCTGGCAGGGCTCTGAATAAGAAGTTCCTGTAGCATAGGTGTTGCCATTGTAAATACAGGAGCACTGCTCACGGGGAACGCAGCCAGAGTTGTTGATGTCATCAAATACAGTCCCTAGATTAAATAGAAATGGCAAAACCTTAGAGTTGTAGAGTCATTGAGGTTGGAAAAGTCCTCTAAGATCATCTAGTGCAGCCGTTAACCTAACACCACTATGCCCACAAAGCCATGTCCTGAAGTCCACGACTACACCTTTTTTGAACATCCCCAGAGATGGTGACTCCACCCCTGCTCTGGGCAGCCTGTTCCAATGCTGGACCAACCTTTCAGTAAAGAAATCTTTCCTCATATCCAAAATAAACCTCCCCTGGCACAGCTTGAGGGCCTATAGCTTCTTACTTGGGAGAAGAGACCAACCTCCTCTCAGGAGTTGTAGAGAGTGAGAAAGTCATTATTGCTCTCTACAACTACCTGAAGGGAGATTGTAGACAGGCAGAGGTTGGTCTCTTCTCCCAGGCACCCAGCACCAGAACAAGAGGACACAGTCTCAGGCTGCGCCAGGGGAGGTTTAGGCTGGATGTTAGGAAGAAGTTCTATACAGAGAGAGTGATTGCCCATTGGAATGGTCTGCCCAGGGAGGTGGTGGAGTCACCATCATTGGAGGTGTTCAGGAGAAGACTTGCTGGGGTGCTTGGTGCCATGGTTTAGTTGTCTAGGTGGGTTGGATTGGTTGATAGGTTGGACATGATGATCTTGAAGGTCTCTTCCAACCTGGTTTATTCTATTGTATTCTATTGTATCCCATAGACTCCTCCAGACTGAACAAACCCCAATTCCCTCAGTCATTCCTCGAAACACTCATCCTCTAGCCCCTTCTCCAGCTTTGTTGCCCTTCTCTGGACACACTCCAGCACTTCAATATCTTATAGTGAGTACCCCAAATCCACAAACCCAGTATTTTACGTGTGGCTTCACCAGTGTCAAATAGAAGGGCACAATCACTTCCCTGCTCCTGCTAGCCAGCCTTGATCAATTAAAAGAAGGATTTACATCTTATGGTTCTTTTTTATTAGTTTTTAGTAGGAGCTATTTCCATATTTTTTGGTTACAAAAACTTAGTGTCCTCTTAGAGGCAGCTGTCAGGACTGGCCATATCTGTGCTGAGCACAGTACGACTCTGCCAGTTTACACAGCAGAGAATTCAACCTCTGTGTTCTTAAAAATCCACCTGCTCTGAGAAAGGGACTTACTGCAGCACAGGTGGCTTGTTGAGAGACTGGTTTTGCTTTGTTTGCCCTACTCCTTCCCTGCCTTCTAAATATTGCACATGCATTGGCAATTAATTCAGGTGTCTTTTCTCAGCTGAGTCAGGACAAATGCTTGTTGCCTGTAGCTGTGAAAAATGCAAATACTGGAGGCTTAAACCCCATGGAACCCACCCAAATCCTAGAGGTAAGCTGCTGTTGTTCTTTGAGCTCAGAGATGGGAGTAGAGAAGTACTTGCCTTGGGGGCAGAAGCAACCGTCTGTGCAGTGCTCTTCACAAACCTGGGACCGCTCAGAATTGGTGCAGGTGTCAGCACAGGGGGAGCCACACTCCTGGTATTCCATGTTGTAAGGACACTTCTCGGCTGAAATGTTAAAGGAGAGGAGATTCTTTTTAATCAGAAGCATTTCTAGTGCATGGCACATGAAAATATTTATATTCATTTCCGTTTTTCAGCTAGATGTAAAACCACACTGAACTGCAGCTCTCAAAATGTGCAAATGTGCAAAATCACTTCGATTTTACAGCTGAGATATGCTTTGTGCTGGACTGGCTCAATGGCAGAGAGGTTCTCCTCTCCCTCTACTCTGCCCTGGTGAGGCTGCATCTGGAACATTGTTTCCGGTTCTGGGCCCCTCAGTTCAGAAAGTACCTCAGGGAAATGCTTGAAAGAATCCAGCACAGAGCCACAAAGCTACTGAAGGCAGTGGAGCATCTCCCTGTGAAGGCAGGCTGAGGGAGCTGGGGCTCTTTAAGCTTGGAGCAGATGAGCCTGAGGGGTGCCCTCATTCATGATTATAAATATGTGAAGGACAGAGTTGGGAGGATGCAGCCTGGCTCTGCTCAGTGATATCCAGTGACAGGATAAAGGGCAATGGGTGCAAGCTGGAGCAGAGGAGGTTCCATGGAACATAAGGAAAAACTTTTTCTCTGTGAGGGTGACAAAACACTGGAGCAGGCTGCCCAGAGAGATTGTGGAGTCTCCTTCTCTGGAGACATTCAAAACCCACCTGGACATGCTTCTGTGTAGCCCTGCTCTGGCAGGGGTTTGGACTGGATGATCTTTCAAAGTATCATTCAACCACTAACATTCTACCTGGATTTCTGGGGTCAGCAAGGTAATGACTCCCCCAAGTCAGCAAAGCCAGTGTTCCTACTGAAGGCATCCTTCCCGTGCCCACCTGTCCTGCTAGTGAACTGTGAGGCTTGAATTCCTAAAGCTTTGGTGTATTTGCATTTTGCAGTTATCATTGGAAGGGCAAACAGTACCTCAGAGGCTTTTGTTCTGGAGCAAATGCTGCTGACTTTATCAACAGCTACACCCCACAGCCTAGTATGCTTTTAATTCAGTGCAAATCTCTTTGAGGATTACAGTGGTGCAAACTTCTCACTGCCAAAGCAGAGGAGATAAATAAGTGCTTAACCAGCCAAACACCTGCAGAGACCCAATCAGTTAATAACTGAGAATGAAAATATGCTGTAACCACCAGGAGAAAAGGAGAGAAACAGGAATGCAAACCAGCAAGTATGCCTCCTGCTTTCTTCTTTCTCCCTTACCTGCTTCCTTTTACTGTCCCAGTTAATTAAATAACACTTTGACTCCCAATTAGAGTATCCATGCAACTGTTTGATAGGGTTTAATCCAGGCTGCACTAAAGCCCTTAGCTCTGTAGCTGAAGTCTTTGTGCTGGAACTTGTACAGCAGAACCCTCAGGCTATGAAAGGTCTGGAGTTTCTTATGCATCCTCAGCATCCTTTGAGTGCTTGTTGTTAGTTTCTGAGCACAAAGTGAGAGCATCTCCAGTGATACTTACGGCACAGTTTGGAGGTTCTCCAGTTGAGAGGTTTCCCACCAGCATGAGTGCACTGCCGGCCGTACTCAGTGATGGTGTCGCAGATACACGAGGCGTTTTTAGACACTTCTGAGAGGCACAAATCAGCCTGGCAAGCTGTGATGTAGTCTGCGACATCAAGTAGGTCATTACACTCTGCAAAGGCAGAGCTGGTCAAGGTTCTCTCACATATATCATCCTAGGGAGACAACAATAAAAATAATGAGCATCCAGAAAATGCAGCACCTGGAGGAGCCTACAAGAGATCTGAGGGGGGGACTTTTCACAGGGGTTTGTAGTGATAGGACAGGAGAGAATGGATTGAAGCTGGAAGAGGGGAGATTTAGACTGGTGATCAGGAAGAAATTCTTGCCAGTGAGGGTGAGGAAACACTGGAACAGGTTGACCATGGAGGTCATGGATGCCCCCACCCTGGAAGTCATCAAGGCCAGACGGATGGGGCCTGGAGCAACGTGGGCTAGTGGAAGGTTTCCCTGCCCATGGCAGGGGGGGTTGGAATTAGATGATCTTTAAGACCCCTTCCAACTCAAACCATTCTAAAGATCTATAACAATAGGGTTTTGTTCTAATTATTCTGTACTAGAAGTGGCTGTCATGTGAGAGCTTTCCCTGTTAACCTCCATGTAGAAGGACACACTGAAAATTGAAAGCCATATGGAAGAACAGACAAAAGATCCTTACCAAATCCTTGGGGCAGTTTTTTGGTGTGGTAGGAGCGTATTCTTCACAGTGTTCTGTTGGCCCATCTATCTTCTGCATGTCCCCAAACTGCAGGGCTGTCAGCTCAGCACCTGTACAGAAGGAGTTTCACAATGAAGCTTGAGGGGTTGTAGTCAAGGCAACTGCCTGTTCTCTTTTTCTTCTCTCAAGACTGCCAAGGCAGCTCCTTCTCTTAAGCCTTTAAGATTGATCCAAAAGGGGATCTTCCAAAGGGGGCACTGCCTCAGTATTTATCTTGCATAACAGTAAACATTAGAAAACAATTCAGAGCCCATCACATCTAGATGCAAACTAAGATTTTCATCAACTATCCTGGTTTGGCTGGGGCAGAATCCCAGGCCAGCTATGGGCTGCAGGCTCTTAGCAGTTTGGAGTCAGCCAAGACAGCTGACCTGAGTTGGCTACAGGTGATTCCAGATAATCAGGCTTAATAAAAAGGGGAAAGCTTGCTGGGAAGGAATTTGGGTTTTGTGTAGTTCTTCCACTTCCTCATCTCTGGAGGGTGTTGCTTGCTATCCTGAGGTCTGCGCGCCATTTATTGTGAGTACTGTGCAGTCGTGGGCTGAGTGTGGCTTTGTGTACTTTATAGTGGCATTAGTTTGGTTGTTTCATGAAATCTATTTTCATTTTAACCCATGGGAGCTCCTTTTCCTGATTCCCTTTCTCTGCTGGGAAGGGGTGACATGGTGATAGAGAACTGCTGGGGTCTAGCCCCAAATATGGGCTAAATGTAGACACCAGAAAAGCAACAAGCTGTTATCAGATTATATTGAGCCCACAGAGGGAAGAAAGGAAGAAGTCCAAACAGTGGTTTGGACAGTGGAGGCTGCTGTGAGGTAAAGCTGTAGCTGGGAATAGAAAGATGAGGACAAGAGCTTATAAAGATTACACAATTCAGCAGGCAAATGTAGATATTCTGATTTTTTTAAGACAGAACTGAAACAGATGTAGTGACTAGGCAGCACAACTGTCTTTTGTTTCTTTGAATGTATTTTGCTCTTTATTTATTAATGAAAACTTAGCTCATTTTTATGGGATTAGTAAACAAAGCCATGGCACACAGAAGTATGCAACAACTCAGCAGCAGTAGTCTATACTACATAATGTACTGAATCTCTGCACCACATATCTTGCAGCAGAGACTGGATGATATTTTCTGAGTAAATCATTCATGAGGACAGGAAAGAGGAATGCTGATGATGTTAGAGTGAAAAGAATAGAGGAAACCCACCCTGGAGACTCCAGAAACCACTTCTTTTGATTTCAAAATACTTACTGTCTTTATAGAACTCATTGTAATCTGAAAAGCCATTGAAGTCCCCACAAAGGCCACAGGTGTGATTGGAGTATTTGTCACTCAGTTCCAGCTAAAATGATCGACAGTATGTTGAGAGGAGTTAGTATAACCATTCTGAAATCCATTCCAGAGCACTGAAAGCACCTGCACCTGCTGCCTCTGAGTGTTTTCCATCAGATCTCTGTCATTTTATTTAGCAACTTCACTGAAACCCAGGAGATAGAATGAAGACTTGGCCTGGATTGCTCTCAGCCTCTTTACAATAGAATGAACCAGGTTGGAAGAGACCTTCAAGATCATCGTGTCCAACCTATCATCCAACCCACCTAATCAACTAAATCATGCAACCAAGCACCCTATCAAGTCTCCTCCTAAACACCTCCAGTGATGGTGACTCCAACACCTCCCTGGGCAGTCCATTCCAAGGACCAATCTCTCTTTCTATGAAGAACTTCTTCCTAACATCTTCCTAAACCTTCCCTGGTGCAGCTTGAGACTGTGTCCTCTTGTTCTGTTGGTGGTTGCCTGGGAGGAGAGACCAACCCCCACCTGGCTGCAACCTCCCTTCAGGGAGTTGTAGAGAGCAAGAAGGTCACCCCTGAGCCTCCTCTTCTCCAGGCTAAGCAACCCCAGCTCTCTCAGCCTCTCCTCACAGGGCTGTGCTCCAGACCCCTCCCCAGCCTTGTTGCCCTTCTCTGGACATGTTCCAGCATCTCAACACCTTTCCTAAACTGGGGGCCCCAGAACTGGACACAGGAGTACTCTCTGCTGGTTTAACAGAATTAAGTCCATCGCACAGAGAAAACGTCCTGAGTGAAATCCTGCTCAAAAATAATATTTGAAGGGTTAAGCAGGGCCTATAACAATCCCAATATGTTAATTGTATAATGAAAGTGGTTTTTCACCCTTCTTTAAAGCAGCTATCTGCTCTCCACTAGATGTAAGTCCATGTAAATTTTTGAGGACTACCAGGATGCAAATCTCTCTTTATTAAAGAAGAATGAGGCAGTAACAGGAAACAGGGACTAGCTTGACCAAAGATAAGCTCTGGTCTCTGAAGGTGTGGACAGGTGAGGAGCAGCTCTTACCAGGATGCTGTCATGTTCATTCCACATAAACAGGATACCGATTTTGCTGACAATCTTCACATAAATGGTGCTTTTCTCTATTGTAACTCCAGACTGGCTGTAGGGCAGTTGGACTCTAGGAAGAGGCAGAAAGAATGTCAGGTGGTTTCTGGTCCAGGTGTTTTGTAAAGAGAAAAATGAACAAATGGCTTGTGGTATCCAGCATCTGGAGGCATTCTAAAATGATGCAGTTGTGTGGAAAGAAGAGTGATTAAACAAATAAGATCGCAGAACATTAGAGGTTGGAAGGGACCTCCAGAGATCATTGAGTTTAAGCCCCCTGCCAATGCACGATTGCTCAGGGTAGTCCACACAGAAATGCATGCAGGTGGAATTTGAACATGGCCAGAGAAGGAGACTCCACAACCTCTCTGGTGAGCCTATTCCAGTGCTCTGTCACCCTCACTGTAAAGAAGTTTCTCCTCGGGTTGAGGTGAAGCCTTCTATGTTCGAGTTTGTATCCATTGTTCCTTGGCGTATTATTGGGAAAAGAACTTGGCCTCCTCCACTCGACACCCACCATATTTGATGGGCCAACACCCTCAAATAGGCATCTAAATTTGGATCTAGCCTCTCAGGATTTTTCATCCAATTATATTTTTATTTGTTTTTAAAGTTGATCTTTAAGGGAAGGATTGATTTACTGTGAAAGGAATTAACAGCAGCTTATTAATTAGTATTAGTTAGTGTGATGGTGACCTTTACTGAAGAAACATAATTCCCCCCCTTACCCCCATCCCCAAACACACTGTGGTGGTTTGAGCCTTAACTGGGAGTTAAGAGCTCAGATGGGGGCAAGGCTGAGAAACTCTCCCCTGCTTCCCCCTCCTCCCTCCCCAATGGGGGGGGTGGGGGTGCGGAAAAAATGGAAAGGGAAGGAGCAAATCCACCAAGCAATAATTTGGAGTTGGCCTGGATGTAGAGAGGTAAAGAGTTTTCTTTAAACAATATATATATATATATATGACAATAACAGGTGAGGTTCACAAGGGCAAGGAACAAGGGTGGATGGGAGTGGGACAAAGAAGAAGAATACAAAACCAGTCTCTCTCTGAAGAGGCATGGAGGCAGCAGGGAGAAGGATCAGGCCTGACCACGTGGCAGAGGAGCAGGAAGGCAGCTGCAGTAGCTCTCATCTAGGAAAGGCAGGAGCCAAAAGGAGACCCTAATAGCTGCAGTGTCCTGCTTTTTATACCCCAGCTGGGCAGGGAGGGGGGAGTGGAACAGACTGTTTCCCAGGGGGGAAACACCCTGCAGGGAGGGCAAAGCACCGGCAAGCCCTCCCCCCTGTTTTGCTTTTGTTTTCAGAATGGGCGTTAACCCACCACACACACCAAAGCGCTTGGCAAGCTTGGACAAAAAGCCTGTGGCTAGCAAGCAAATGCTGTGACTAAAGTTACCTGTTGCCATCGACGGTGACAATGTCCTTCCTTAGCTCCAGAGCTATACCTTCCAGCTTCATGCTGATACGGTTGACTGTTGGAGTATTGTCCACCATTGTGCGCCTGATCTGGATGTTGAAATCCTCGTAGGGAGCTTTGCAGTGGGATGAAAAAATGTAATTGCAGAGCCCAGGGAAGTGGTAGATGGCTCCATCGAAGGTCTTGTAGTGGAAGTTGCCCCACGTGCTGCACACGCGGTCGTTGTGAGAAGGATTGGAAGCTGTGAATTGAAACCGGCTGTTAGAAAAGGACTTGAAATTCCCAGCCTCAACATGGTGAACAGCAACTTGTCCAAGGCTTCATTTCATCACTGAACAATTTTCCCTTGCCTCCTTCCATTTGATGTGCCCTTGTGGCCAAGAAGGCCAATGGCATCCTGGTGTGTATTAGAAGGGCTGTGGTTAGTAGGTTGAGAGAGGTTCTCCTGCCCCTGTATTCTAGCCTGGTGAAGCCACATCTGGAATATTGTTTCCAGTTCTGGGCCCCTCAGTTCAAGAAGGACCTCAGGGAAATGCTTGAGAGAGTCCAGTGTAGAGCCACAAAGATGCTGAGGGGAGTGAAGCATCTCCCTGCTGAGTACAGGAGCTGGGGCTCTTTAGCTTGGAGCAGAGTCACCTGAGAGGTGCCCTCATTCCTCTTGATAAAGATGTGCAGGGCGGTGTCGGGAGAGCAGAGCCAGGCTCTGCTCAGGGATGTCCAGTGGCAGGTCAAGGGGCAATAGGTACAAGCTGGAGCGGAGGAGGTTCCATGGGAACATGAAGGAAACCTTTTTCACTGCAAGGGTGACAAAACACTGTAACAGGCTGCCCAAAGAGGTGGTGGAGTCTCCTTCTCTGGAGACATTCAAAACTCACCTGGACACATTCCTGTGTGACCTACTCTGGGGGATCCTGCTCCGGCAGGGGGGTTAGGCTCAATCTTTTGAGGTCCCTTCCAACCCCTAACATTCTGTGATTCTGTGTGATACTTTTCTGTCCATCAGAAAACATCTGTCCAGTATCAGATATGCTTCACCCGTATCTGCTTCTCATCTTACATAGCCCTAGAAGTTATTGTAGTTATGTTCAGCCAGAACTTTAGCAGTTGTCCACATTTTGGCCAAGAAAACAGTTCAATATCACGTTTCTTAATCATCCCCTTTCTTCTCTTAATAATCCATAACTTCCTTTACCATTGACCTTCCCTGATTGTATTAGATTCCTTTGCCCACATCCCCTAAGCCCGAGAACTTCTTGAACACATTGAATTTCCTTTACTTACGTGCTACGAATGGAGCTTGAGGAGTTGGTAGGACCTTATCTGAATGCGTGGCAGGAACTAGAAAAAAGTAAGAAAGAAAACATCAGCTAGTAGAACAATACCAAAATGTGCACTTAAAATTGGCCTGGAGAGGACTAGGGAGTCACAGAATCACCAAGGTTGGAAGAGACCTCGAAGATCATCAAGTCCAACCTGTCACCACAGACCTCAGGACTAAACCATGGCACCAAGTGCCACGTCCAATCCCCTCGAGTCCAAGCCCAACACGACAGCATTAAGCTTGTTTTCTTTCATACAAGCTAAAAGTGTGCACTGAAATTCAGAATCAGGGGAGTTAAGGCATAAGAAATTGCTTTCAGCTGCCATGCTTGCATTTTCTACCTTTAATGTTGACCCTTTTATGAAACTCCATGTTGTCAGAGGCAGTTCTGCCTGTTGGAGTGCTTCAGACACAGTGAACACCACAAAGGGTGAAGCTGTACTAGGTTAGCCTCTTACTGGTACAAACCCATAGCTGCCTTCTCATTACACCTCTTCTTTCTAAGAAGGGAATAAAACCTTCAATAATCTCCTTTGCTCTTCCTGTTATAAGGCTAAAACCTCTTAGAACTGACCACAAATCATCTGGATTTCTCAACATCATCCACAGACTTTACAGCTCGCTTAAGTGGTCTTGTGGCCTTGTTTAGGAGGAACCAAACACCCTGCATGCATATTCCACTCTGGTTTTACACACAAATAGGCATTCATGCAGCTTCTGCAAACACCCATCTGTTTTCTTAGCTACCTCTTGTACAAATATAATCACACTGTGTGTTCAGTGATTGGTATCTGATAAAGACATAATTATTCTTATAGAGAAGGAGGTTTGTTATCTTTATTTGACATTGACATTGCTGGCATTATGCTAAGGAGATATTTTTTTTCCTCTCAAGCTTTTTTATTATTTAGCAGAGGTGTAGCAGATAAATGAACAAACAGTTTTGTTTCTGCAGGAGACCCACAGTGAATTTGCTTCCTGGTGGGAGATGGATTTCAAGCTGGGCTGCTATGGAGGAATTGTAAAAAGCACCTGAAGTGTAATGTTCTGTTCCTGAGCTTTTAAAGCAAAGTGTTTGGATAAGATGAGAGGATTTGGATATCTCCCCTGTGGGGACAGGCTGAGAGAGTTGGGGCTGTTAACCTTGGAGAAGAGAAGGCTCTGGGGAGACCTTAGAGCAACCTTCCAGTACTTGAAGGGGGCTACAGAAACAGTGACAAAAGAAGAAGAATAGGCTACGACCACATGATTAGGGCACTCTGCTCCACCAAAGCAGTCCTATTCTTTGTGTTAAATGATTACTGCATCAACTACAAGAACTGTCTTCCAGTTGAGCTCTCCTACTCCTAATTCCTTTCCACGCATGGCCCAGCAATACCATGTCAGAGGAGCTATTGGCAAAGGCTTTGCGAGGTGACAAGTGTTGACCTGAAGATTTCATGCCTAGGGAAAAACTGACCCCTCCTAGTCTGGTGCTCTAAGGCATTGTCTGTTTGAAGTAAACATGGCAGGCATGTCCTCTAAAGAAAGGGAGCTACAGCTTTATTTTGTGGAGGGATGATTCCTATGAGCATGTGCTAACCATGCTTGGAACATGTTGAGTAACATGTACCTATAACCTGCCAAGCCAAAATCCTCAAATGATTTAGGGGATGAAATGACTTATCCTGGTCAGGATTCAGTGAATGAGCATTCTAGGTGCCTAGAGAACTTCTCACGCAAAGAGGAGCTGCCTAGGTGTAATTTAGTCTTAAATGAGGCCCCCTTTTTCCTTGTACAATGAGTTGTGGGAAGAGTTCACTGACTCAGAGCTGGATCTACAACACCTGGCTCATGTTGCTGAAAGACACAAATTCTGAAGTCAGGGATGTGCCATAGACCTCTTAAGTAGTTTTTGGTGCTTACATTCCTTGCTGAGCAGTTCCTCCATGGAAGAACCTCAGCCCAGACACTTCCAGAAAGCTGAACAACTACCTTTGCCTTAAAAAGTAAGCAGATGAGGAGCCTTTGTGGAGGGGATTGGACGTGGCACTTGGTGCCATGGTTTAGTCATGAGGTCTGTGGTGACAGGTTGGACTTGATGATCTTTGAGGTCTCTTCCAGCCTTGGTGATTCTGTGATTCTAAAGTAACTTTTTGGGGTGCCCTCAAAGCAGATTGAGCTGATGGATGCTTGCCTGAAGAGCTGTTGGAGTGAGTCCAGAGGAAAGCCAAAAAGATGGGGCTGGAACATGTCTGGTATGAGGTGAGTCTAAGGGGGCGGGGGTTGTTCAGCCTAGAGAAGACTCTGGAAGGACCTCAGAGCTGCCTACAAGATCCTACAGGAAGGCTGGGGAGAGGCTTTTCATAAGGGTATGTAGAGACAGGACAAGGAGGAATGGTTTGAAGCTAAGGGAGAAGAGGGTTGGACTGGAGCTTAGGAAGATGTTCTGTGGTATGACGGTCGTGGGAACAGGCTGCCCAGGGAGGCTGCTGGTGCCTCCTCCCTGGGCGTGTTCAAGGCCTGGCTGGATGAGGCCTTGAGAGGTGTCCCTGCCCATGGCAGTGAGGTTGGAGTAGATGATCTCTGAGGTCCCTTCCAACCTAAGCCATTCCATGATTCAAGCCCCAGGTCCCAAAGAGGTCCCCAAAAGACTGCTGGCTTGGGAAGCTCGTTGTATCTAGAAGTTGCTGCAGTATCTTCATTTTGTTTCAGATCTCGGGCTTTATTTACTTTCTCATTAACTTTGAGTGACTGCTAGTGATCTACAAAGAAGGACAGAGGTTAACCATTTTCCATTTCCTGCTGGCCCTTCAGTCCCACAGATGTTATCACTGGGTAAATGCATTCATAGAATTATGATTGATACTGGCCAGGTGAGACAAATGCCTCTAAGTCTAAACAGCAGGCCAGAATTTGCTCTCACTCAACACATCCATAGGAACCTCAGCAAGCATAGAAATCATAGACACTTTGTTTATCTAGCACGGGAGCCTTTGTAGCAGGGTAAAATCCTATAGATGGCTATTTTGGTCTGTTAATTTTTCTCAAGGAAACAGCAGGGGCTTTTGTTTACTTAGCAAATACATCATTCCCAAGGAAATTCGAGCTGCCTTGGTTTATTTGGCCATTGCACAATGCCACATTGTTGGCCATGGTAGGAGCCAGTGCCTCACAGCTGTGAGAGAAGTCGATGATTTACTGTTTGATAACTTGTGAACTGGCTTGGTGATTAAGAATATTTCTGGGTGCACCTTGCGAAGTCTCTACCCAGCTGCCAACCCACACGTGCAGTTATCATTACAATCAGCTTCTAACAGGTAGTATTTGACCCAAAATACCAAGCCTGGCACAGATTGTCTGTGCCCTTAATCTTGAGTCACTCAGGACATCTGAAAACACTTTCCACTGGGGTTGATTTGGATAAAGAGGGGCTTGATGAACACTGCCTCACCACCCCTCATTTTTCAATGCAGTTTACCAGATTAGCATGGCACAGCCCAAATCATTTTCAGTGAATGGCTGGAGGTGTTTTTGTCTGGCATTGTGTAACTCTAAGTGTAAGCTTATCCTCTGAGTGAGTGTCGTATTCCTTTGCTGGATTTTAGTGTTTATTTCACAAACTATAAAGTAGCTTCAAATGATATTTGCACTTGTCAGGGTTTTGAAAATGATATGCAAGACAAATTTACACAGGCAAGCTAAAGATTTAAAAGTGTTAGCTGGCAGGGTAGTAGTTGCTGTACATGAATGGGACAGACTTAGCAGGCTTGTAAACATGCAAGTGGTTCTCTCTACAACTACCTGAAGGGAGGTTGCAGTGAGGTGGGGGTTGGTCTGTTCTCCCTAGTATCAGGTGATAGAACAACAAGAAATGGCCTCAAATTGTGCCAGGAGAGGTTTAGGTTGGAGATTAGGAAAAATTTCTTTGCTGCAAGAGTGGTCAGGCATTGGAACAGGCTGCCCAGGGAGAATAGAATAGAATAAATGAGGTTGGAAGAGACCAAACTATCACCCAACACCACCTAATCAACTGAACCATGCAGCCAAGCAGCCTATCAAGTCTCCTCCTAAACACCTCCAGTGATGGTGACTCCACCACCTCCCTGGGCAGCACATTCCAATGGGCAATCACTCTCTGTGTGTAGAATTTCTTCCTAACCTCCAGCCTAAACCTCCCCTGGCGCAGCTTGCGTCTGTGCCCTCTTGTTCTGGTGCTGGTTGCCTGGGAGAAGAGACCAACCTCAGCCTGTCCACAACCTCCCTTCAGGTAGTTGTAGAGAGCAATAAGGTCTCCCCTGAGCCTCCTCTTCTCCAGGCTAAGCAACCCCAGCTCCCTCAGCCTGGAGGTAGTGGAGTCCCCATCCCTGGAGGTGTTCAAGAAACCTGTGGCCATGGCACTTGGGCACTTGGTTTAACGACCATGGTTGGGTTGATGGTTGGAGTCAATGATGTTAGAGATCTTTTCCAGCCAAAACAATTCTATGATTCTAGTGTCAGTCTGAGTTGTCCCATTGGCTCCATAGGGCTGCTGACGTTAATATAGTATGATATAATATAGTGTAACATAATGTGCCAATACCAGCCCTGGAGGGTCTAATATTGACAGGAGATAAAGCAAAACCTCACAAAATGCATGCTTCAGGTGAATGTCCCAGTCCTGCTCATGCTCAATATCAGTAATTTATACAACTATTTTGCACAGTGTATTCTCCACACTGAAAATCATTGCCAGGTGAAATCCTCCCTCCTAGTCTCTTCTGAAAGAGAAAATGCAAGAAATCTCGGGGAACCTGCTCTTAGCTCCTGGTAGATTACAAGATACTGGAAAACACTGGCCAGTGCAAAGTGTAGTGGTTTAAATTGCATAAAATCCTTAACAATCATAACTGATCCTGATAAAAATGCAGCAGGATCAAAACACTTTAGTCAGGTATAAGCAAGACTGGAGAACCTGACATTTTAAGAGGTGAATTAAGGGTTCTTTTTGATTTGATCTTCAAGGCTAGCTTCCAATAGGGTTATATGCTGTAGTTTGTGGCAGTATGAAGTGAAATCCAACCAGTGAGCATGCACCCATGAAACTAATTAATGGAAATCTTAAGAGAAGATGCAAAGAAAACTTGTTTAAATGCAACCATCTGTGAAGTGAAATAATAAACCAAGTGGAGCTGTTTCCAATGTATTACAAGATCTAAGCAGAGCAATTTTTTCTTTCCCAGTTGAAAAACAAAAGAGAACTTCTTACCCATTTGGTGGATGCAGGAAAGTGCTAAGAGGAAAGCCCATCCAGGTCCCCATGTCCCCCTGCCAAACCCCATCTTGAGTGGAGTTCGGCACGAGGGTGTTTGGTTTGAAGTTGGTCGGGAAGACGAGTTCACGTCTGCTCTCTCACTCTTATATAGTAGGTAACTTTGGCTTGGGTCCCAGATTGATCCAGAGAGTCTGGGAAGGTGGGGTTTGGGGGGATTTTAGCAAATGAGCAGGTAAACAGAAGATGCTCTTCCTTCCTCAGAACCTGGCTAATGGTGTTTGCGTTTTGGGAGGGGTAGACACAAGTACGTGTGTTTTGTAAAGGTTTGGGCTGGTAAAGAAACCTAACATGGCTGCAAATAAACCACAACTCCTCCTCCACAAATAGCAGGTCCTGGAAAAAACTGAGTTGAATTTGGTGGGTTTTTGTTTTTACAGTTCTGTAAATGACAATTCCAGAGAGACAGAGACCTGCTGGAGTGAGTCCAAGGGAGAGCCACAAGGATGATCAGGGGACTTGAGCATCTCCCCTGTGAAGAGAGACTGAGAGCCCTGGGGCTGTTTGGTCATGAGAAGACAAGGCTGAGAGGGGGTCTGAGCAATGCCTATCAATACCTGAGGGGTGGGTGTCAAGTGGAGGAGGTCAAGGCCTTTCAGGTGGTGCACAGTAATAAGCCAAAGAACAATGGATGCAAACTTGAACATGGAGGGTTTCACCTCAACAAAAGGAGAAACTTCTTTACTGTGAGGGTGAAAGAGGTCTGGACAGGCTGCCCAGAGAGGTTATGGAGTCTCCTTCTCTGAAGACTTTCAAAACCCACCTGGATGCATTCCTGTGCAGACCCCCCTGGGTGATCCTGCTTTGGCAGGGGGGGTGGACTCAATGATGTCTGGAGGTCCCTTCCAACCTCTAATATTCTGTTGTTCTGTGACATACAAGTAATTAGCCTCAGTTTTTCAATACTGTAACTGATGCCAGATAGACCCTTGGCAAAAGTTCCTCACTGAGTTCTGAAGCCTGAGGAGCTGTGTGGTATTTTGTATGCGGGAATGCAGCATTGGAAACTTGCTCCTGGGGCAACTGCCTCCTGGGGCAGCTGGTCTTGTAAAAAAGAATAGGCTGATGACCTTGAAGGATCCTGCCCTGGGTGTGTGCCCTGCAAGGCTTTCTGTGTGACTCTGAGCATCAGGTACCTATCTGAGGAACACCAATGCAGCTTCACTGAGGCTGCACCCTGCATTTACTAGAGATGGGCTTAGACCTTGAGATCTGCTCTGATGTCCCTGTGTAATCTGACCTTGCCCTCTCATAGAAAACAGCAGGAGTAATTTCAGACATGAAGAGGTCCTTACACCAGATTTGTAGGAGGAAAAAAGAATGTTGGATGGATTATATCAGTGACTACATCACTGGACAAGGGAAAAGCAGGAGATGTCATCTATCTGGACTTCTGTAAAGCCTTTAACACACTCTCCTACAACATTCTTCTCTCTAAGCTGGAGAGGTATGGATTTGATGGGTGCACTGTTCAGTAGATAAGGAATTGGATGGTCTCATCCAAAGGATAGTGGGCAATGGCTTGATGTCCAGATGGAGAGGGGTGACAAGTGGTTTCCCTCAAGGGTCTGTACTGGGACCAGAGCTGTTCAATATCTTCATCAGTGATAACAGCCAGCAACACTGAGTGCACTCTCAGCAAGTTTGCAGATGGTACCAGGCTGAGTGGTGCAGCTGATAAGACTGAAGGACAGGCTGGTTACCATCCAGAGAGACCTGCACAGGCTTGAGGAGTGGGCACAAGAGAAGCTCATGAGGTTTAGTAAGGTGGTGTGCATGGTCCTGTACCCATATTGGCACAATCCTCCATATCAATACAGGCTGGGGGCTGATGAAATTGACAGCAGACCTGCAGAGAAGGACTTGGGGGTACTAGTGGATGAGAAGCTGGATGTGAGGCAGCGATGGGCACTTGCAGCCCAGAAGGCCAGTGGTAGCCTGGGCTGCATCAAAAGTGTGGCTAGCAGGTCGAGAGAGCTGATTCTGCCCTGCTGCTCTGCTCTGCTCTGGTGAGACCTCACCTGGAGTACTGTGTCCAGCTCTGGAGCACCCAACATAAGAGACATATGGACCTGCTGGAGCAGGTCCCAAGAAGGCCACAAAGATGATCAGAGGGCTGGAGCACCTCTGCTATGAAATCGGCTGACAGAATTGGGGCTGTTCAGCCTAGAGAAGAGAACACACTGGGGAGACCTTTCAGCTGCATTTCAGTATCCGCAAGGGACCTGCGGGAAGGCTGGGGAGGGACAGTTTGCAAGAGCTTGTAGTAGTAGGATGAGGGGCAATGGTCTGAAAGTGGAGCAGGGGAGATTTAGGTTGGACACCAGGAGGAAGTTCTGCACAATGAGAGTGGTAAAATACTGGAACAGGTTGGCCAGAGAGGTGGTGGAGACCCCACCCCTGGGGATATCCAAGGTCAGACATGATGTGGCCCTGAGCCAGCTGATCTAGTTGAAGGTGTCCATGCTCTCTGCAGGGGGATTGGACAAGATGGCTTTTGAGGGTCTCTTCCAATCTCATGCCTTCTATGATCATGGCCTGCAGCATGATCATAGAATCATAGAATCAATAAAGACCTCAGAGATCATCAAGTCTAACCCAACACATCCTGACAACTAAACCATGGCACCAAGTGCCAGATCCAATCCCCTCTTGAACACCTCCAGGGACAGTGATTCCACCACCTCCCTGGGCAGCACATTCCAATGGCTAATTGCTCTTTTGGGGAAGAACTTTCTCCTCACCTCCCCTGGCACAGCTTGAGACTGTGCCCTCTTGTTCTGGTGCTGGTTGCCTGGGAGAAGAGACCAACTCCCCCCCGGCTGCAACCTCCCTTCAAGTAGTTGTAGGCAGCAATGAGGTCTCCCCTGAGCTCCTCTTCTCCAGGCTAATCAACCCCAGCTCCCTCAGCCTCTCCTCACAGGGCTGTGCTCCAGACCCCTCCCCAGCCTCATTGCCCTTCTCTGGACACATTCAAGAGTCTTAATGCCCTTCTTAAATAGAGGGGCTCAGAACTGGGCACAGTAGCACACTGTTTCAGTGCCGCTGCAGTGCAATTCTGTGCACGTCCATGGAGATCTGAGGACTGTGAGTTAGAGAGCCAGGCAGTGATAGAGCAGAGCCTTATTATAAAACAAAGGGGAAAGAAAAAAAGAAACAAGAGTTCCTTGAGGGAGCATTATCTGGATTTGATTTTTTGGACTGAAATCAGTGGTGGCTTACTAAAGCAAGATGGGAGTACTTCAGTCAACATACTGGTTTGGTATAGCATGATACATGTTCCCTGTCAAAATATCCAGGATGTTTAATGAAGCTACATCTTCATCATCAGGAGTAAGCTGTTTACCCACCCTAGATCTATATCTTCATGCTTCAGCAGCCCAGGAGAAAAGGCAAGACTGGATTTCCTGCCCACTGAATGTTGTTTTATTCTGTGCCAGTCCTGGTAATGAATATAAATTCATTTGTACATAGAGAAAGCAAATGGTGCCTTGTTTATGTGACCAGTTAGCTCTATTAAATCAATATACACTGGACTCAATTAAGAGTCAGACCAACCACCCAGCAAACTGGGCTTTCAACAACTGATCTGCAGCTACCTTTAGCAAGGTGTTTGTCAGGAGAAGAGCAGCTTGCTGCCCTTCTTCACTACCCCCTCCTCTGTACAAGGGGGATAATGGAATATCTGCATTACAGCACAAGAGGTTCCACCTCAACACGAGGAGGAACTTCTTCACTGTGAGGGGCACAGAGCACTGGAACAGGCTGCCCAGAGAGGTTGTGGAGTCTCCTTCTCTGGGGACTTTCAAGACCCATCTGGATGCATTCCTGTGCAACCTGTCCTGGATTATATGGTCCTGCTCTGGCAGGGGGTTGGACTGGATGATCTCCAGAGGTCCCTCCCAACCCCTAACATCCTGTGAGCCTGTGAATATCAGGATCTTCTTGTGTTAATGTACAGAATCACAGAATGTTAGGGGTTGGAAGAGACCTCTGGAGATCATCCAGTCCAATCCCCCTGCCAAAGCAGGGTCACCTAAGGCAGGTCACAAGGATTGTATTGTATTGTAGTGTACTGTGGGAACACATCCAGGCAGGTTTTGAATGTCTCCAGAGAAGGAGACTCCACAACCTCTCTGGGCAGCCAGCTCTGTCACCTTCACCACAAAGAAGTGCCTCTTCATGCTGAGGTGGAACTTCCCGTGCTCCAGCTTGTACCTGTTGTTCCTTGTCTTATCATTGGGCACCACCAAAAAGATGCCTGGCCCCTTCTTCTTGACACACACCCCTCAGATATTTACAGCCATCGATAAGATCCCCTCTCAGCCTTCTACAGGCTAAATAGCACCAGGGCTCTCAGTCTCCCTCTTCATAGGAGAGATGTTCAATTGTCCTTGTAGGTCTCCATTGGACTTTCTTCAGCAGGTCTCTTGAAATCATTTGAAGATAGTTTCTTGTTTCCCCCTGGCTATACTAGAGGAGGGACTACTGATAAGGAAGGAGTGTTCGGGGGGGGGGGCAGTTAGTGCTGTTGATGTCCATCTGGTGAAGGTGAGGAGGGGTGACTGGCTGTGCCACTCATGTCAAGGCTGGCTTTCCCTTTGCCTTGTCTTCTTGGGATCAGGTCTGGTCAACATGGATTTAGGAAGGACAGATCCTGCCTGACCAACCTGATCTCCTTCTATGACCAGGTGACTGCCTGGTGGATGAGGGGCAGGCTGTGGATGTAGTCTGCCTGGACTTCAGCAGGGCTTTTGACACCACCCCCCACAGCAAACTCCTGGGTTAGGAACTGGCTGGAGGCTGAGCCCAGAGAGTGGTGGTGAATGGTGCCACATCCAGCTGGCAGCCAGGCACTAGTGGTGTCCCCCAGGGATCAGTGCTGGGCCCCAGCCTGTTCAATATCTTTATTGATGATCTGGATGAGGGGGTTGAGTCCATCATCAGTAAATTTGCAGATGACACCAAGCTGGGGGCAGGAGTTGATCTGTTAGAGGGTAGGAGAGCTCTGCAGAGGGACCTTGCCAGGCTGGACAGATGGGCAGAGTCCAATGGCATGAGGTTGAACACATCTGAGTGCCAGGTTCTACAGATCGGCCACAACAACCCCATGCAGTGCTACAGGCTGGGGTCAGAGTGGCTGGAGAGCAGCCAGGCAGAAAGTGACCTGGGGATTCAGGTTGACAGCAGCTCAACATGAGCCTGCAGTGTGCCCAGGTGGCCAAGATGGCCAATGGCATCCTGGCCTGTATCAGGAGCAGTGTGGCCAGCAGGAGCAGGGAAGTCATTGTGCCCTGTGCTCAGCACTAGTTAGGCCACAGCTTGAGTACTGTGTCCTGTTCTGGGCCCCTCAATTTATGAAGGACAGTGAGAGACTTGAAGGTGTCCAGAGAAGGGCAATGAGGCTGGGGAGAGGCCTCGAGCACAGCCCTGTGAGGAGAGGCTGAGGGAGCTGGGGTTACTTAGCCTGGAGAAGAGGAGGCTCAGGGGTGACCATTGCTGTCTACAACTCCCTGAAGGGAGGTTGTAGCCAGGAGGGGGTTGGTCTCTTCTCCCAGGCAACCAGCACCAGAACAAGAGGACAGACTCTCAATCTGTGCCAGGGGAAGTTTAGGCTGGAGGTGAGGAGAAAGCTCTTCACTGAGAGAGTCGTTCGTCATTGGAATGTGCTGCCCAGGGAGGTGGTGGAGTCCCCATCCCTGGAGGTATTTGAAAACCCTGTAGACATGGCACTCAGGACCTGGTTTAGTAGGCATGGTGGTATTGGCTCGGTGCTTGGACTTCATGATCCTAGAGTTCTTTTCCAGCCTTTATGAGACTATGATCTGGGGAGATGTTGAAATTGTTTTTTGTTTCTTTCCTACATTTTTTGTCTATTTTCCTCTGTTTTCATGCTGTGGGAAACCCAGAAGCTTACCTTGACATCTCAGCCTCAGCTAACATGGGAATGAATTTGGGATAGATCTGCAGAGCTGACAGGAACCAGCTCGTTTTGTAGGAGATTATTGGAAGCCAATTGCAACAACCAAGTGTGACAAATATTCTTCTGACTCTTATTTTCAGCCTGTATCACAAAAACCTCTACCAATGAATTGGTCACTGACAGTACCTCTTGTAAGTCCCATATATGCATTATTTGGCCCATATTTCTGACAGTGGGTATCATCTCTCCAATTTTACCTTTTCTTCTTGGTTTCTTGCATAGAAGCAGGGACAAGATTTGAGAGATGGATTATACCAATGAAAGCAAAATGTTAAGTGCCAGATAAAATGTGGATAGAACCTAAATGTGGATAGAACCAGGGTCCTGCATCTGGGTCGAGGCAATCCCAGGCACAAATCCAGGCTGGGCAGGGGCTGGCTGGGGAGCAGCCCTGAGGAGAGAGCCTTGGGGGTGCTGGGGGAGGAGAAGCTCCCCAGGAGCTCTCAGGGTGCACTTGCAGCCCAGAAAGCCAATCAGAGCCTGGGCTGCAGCAGGAGAAGTGTGGCCAGCAGGGCAAGGGAGGGGATTCTCCCCCTCTACTCAGCCCTGGTGAGACCCCACCTGGAGTACTGTTTCCAGTTCTGGAGCCCCTATGCCAAGAGGGATCTGGAGATGCTGGAGCATGTCCAGAGCAGGGCCACGAGGATGATCAGAGGGCTGGAGCACCTCTCCTATGAGGACAGACTGAAGGAGCTGGGGCTGTTCAGTCTGGAGAAGAGAAGGCTCCCAGGTGACCTCATTGTGGCCTTTCAGGATCTGAAGGGGCCTACAAGAAGGCTGGGGAGGGACTGCTCAGGATCTCAGGGAGTGCTAGGACTAGGGGGAATGGAATGAAGCTGGAGGTAGGGAGATTCAGGCTGGAGGTGAGGAGGAAGTTCTTCCCCATGAGAGTAGTGAGGCCCTGGAATGGGTTGTGCAGGGAGGTGGTTGAGGCCCTGTCCCTGGAGGTGTTTAAGGCCAGGCTGGATGAGGCTCTGGCCAGCCTGATCTAGTGTGGGGTGTCCCTGCCCATGGCAGGGGGGTTGGAACTAGATGATCCTTGTGGTCCCTTCCAACCCTAACTGAAACTATGAAACTATGCAACTATTCCATGCAACCTGAAAGTAGATCATGTAATATGAGGGTGGGAAAGATAAGCATTCAGAAGGTAGGAAGTGGTAGTATTAGGAGTACTAATGATATCAGAATTCATCTGCCTTCTCTGTGCAAATTAGAACTCCACCAGTGTGGAGAGCTTTGACCTCCTCACAAGCAAAATAAGCCAGAGATAGCTGGGACCCAGGAAAAAGTGCACTGTGCCTTGGATCTGTGAAGTCCTTGCTTGCCACGTGAACTGGGGAAATGAATAAATAGTTGGAGATAAGATAATATTTATTATAGTGTGGAAAGTAGTGTGAAGTAATGACAGTCTGCATTTCAGCTAAACCAAGCTGGCATTTGGTTAAGCAGAGGATCCGGCACACCCTTTCCATCAGGTTTAGCTGTTCTTGTCTCGTCCTGCTCATGTGCTCCTCACCTTTCTCCCGGAGCCTCAATCATTCTGTACTGTGTCCAGTTCTGGGCCCCTCAGGTTAGGAAGGAGGTTGACTTGCTGGAACATGTCCAGAGAAGGGCAACAAAGTTGGTGAGGGGTTTGGAACACAAGCCCATGAGGAGAGGCTGAGGGAGCTGGGGTTGCTTAGCCTGGAGAGAAGGAGACTCAGGGGAGACCTTATTGCTCTCTACAACTCCCTGAAGGGAGGTTGTAGATAGGCAGAGGTTGGTCTCTTCTCCCAGGCAGCCAGCACCAGAACAAGAGGACACAGTCTCAGGCTGCACCAGGGGAGGTTTAGACTGGATGTTAGAAAGAAGTTCTATACAGAGAGAGTGATTGCCCATTGGAATGGGCTGCCCGTGGAGGTGGTGGAGTCACCATCATTGGAGGTGTTCAGGAGGAGGCTTGCTGGGGTGCTTGGTGCCATGGGTTAGTTGTTTGGGTGGGTTGGATTGGCTGTTGGGTTGGACGCGATGATCTTGAAGGTCTCTTCCAACCTGGTGTATTCTATATTGTATTCTATTGTATATTCTTTCCTTCCATCAGGCTTCAGGTGATTCACCAGGGTTTCACTTTCCAGTCCTACCCTGGGATTTGTACTCTACATCTTTTTAACTTCATCCACCATCCATTGCCACTGTGGAGGGAAATGGTGGATACACTCTGGCCGTAAGTTCCTTCCCTGGCTCATGGAAGAGGCGATGCAGGCTCTCTTCTGTTCAGTGCAACGTGTCACCACTCCTGAGAAAGCTCAGAGAGGTTTCTCCATGGAAAACAAAACTGCAGACAGCAGATGAGGTCTGTGTTGCAGACTGTGGTTATCACTCTCTAGTTCATCACAGCAACTTTCAAACTGGTTATGCAAGGTCCTGTGGAATGTGGCAGGTAACTCTGGTTGTGGAGATGAGATCTTAATGTGAAACAAGTGAGAGCTAGGAGTAGTGCAAGAAGAAATGAAATAACATTAGTCATAGTTCCTTGATTACAGTGATACTTTAGGTGCACAGCTGTGCTGTCTTCCCTTTTCTTGACTCTTTTGTGAAGGATTTGGCAGAGGAGCCTGTAACTGGTGTCTCGATCTGTTGGCAGACAAGGAAGAGCTCTTGCTCTGCTCACCTTAACTAAGGGTAATGAAAGATGCCAGAGATACAAAGAAAACTCATGTTTAATACCTTGGCCACAGTGGCTTCTGCACAGTTCGAATGAAGAGTGGTCATTCATGTTGTGGTTTTCAAATAGAATCACAGAATGTTAGAGGTTGTAAGGGATCTCCAGAGATCATAGAGTCCAAGCCCCCTGCCAAAGCAGGATCACCCCGGGGAGTCCACACAGGAATGTGTGTGTTCAGAGAAGGAGACTCCACAAGCTCTCCGGGCAGCTTGCTCCAGGGCTCCAGCACCCTCACTGTAAAGAAGTTTCTCCTTATGTTGAGGTGAAACCTTCTATGTTCAAGTTTGTATCCATTGTTCCTTAGCTTATTACTGTGCACCACTGAAAAGAGATTGGCCTCCTCCACTTGCCACCCACCCCTCAGAAACTGATAGACATTGCTCAGATCCCCTCTCAGCCTTCTCTTCTCCAGACTAAACAGCTCCAGGGCTCTCAGTCTCTTTTCACAGGGGAGATGCTCAAGTCCCCTAATCATCCTCGTGGCTCTCCCTTGGACTCTTTTCAGCAGATCCCTGTCTCTCGCGAACTGGGGAGCCCAAAACTGGAAACAATCCTCCAGGTGTAGTCTCACCAGGGAAGAGCAGAGGGCAAGAAGAACCTCCCTAGAGCTAGAATAACTTTTAATACAGAGCTTGCTTGATTCCTGCATGGTCAGTATACTCCTGGGCTTGAACTCTGTGGGGAGTCAGCTGGACTAGCTGAATGCTTTTCTTACCTGGTTGTCACCTTTTAGAAATGTCTGGAAAAGCTTTTAATAGCCTTGCTGCCAGAAAGCTGTCATGCCTCATCTTGTCACAGCAGTCTCTATGTATGTGGTGGGTCATTTTGACCATGTTTAATGTCCTTAAGTTGATCATGTACTTAATTCAGCTGCAAGCATGACTGCTCCAATGTGCATGCTATCTAGAAATGCAGCTGGTAGATCGTAGAATGGTTGGAAAGGGACCTTAAAGATCATCCATTTACAACCCCCCTGCAATGGGAAGGGACATCTTCCACAGGACCAGGTTGCTCAAAGCCTCATCCAACCTGGCCTTCAACACTTCCAGGAAGGGAGCATCCCCATCTTCCCCAGGCAACCTGTTCCAGTGTCTCACCACCCTCAAGCTTCAATGCATTGCCCCTCTTCCTATGGCTACAAGCCTTTGTGCAAAGCTCCTCCCCAGCTTTTCTGTAGGCCCCCTTCAGCTACTTAAAGAATGTTCTAAGGTCTCCTTGCAGTGTTCTCTTCTCCAGGCTGAGCAACCCCAACTCTCCCAGCTTGTCCCCCCAGGAAATGTTCTCCAGCCCCCTGATCATCTTGGTGGCCCTCTCTGGACCTGCTCCAGCAGTCCAATGTCTTCCTTGTGCTGGGGGTCCCAGAACTGGATGCAGTACTCCAGGTCTCACAAGAGCGGAGCAGAGGTGGAGAATCACCTCTCTTGACCTGATGGTCAGGCTTCTTTTGATGTTTTAGATGCTTCCCCTTCAGCATTTGGCTGATTCTCACAGTGCTAGGATGGTGCTTATAGCTCTCCTTTGGTTTGCCTGGCTGCATTTTGATTTTGTTTTCCTCTTGCATAGTTCTGAGTGCACCTCTCTGGACTGATACCAGCCTTGATGCCTTGTTACTCTCTGGCATCCTCTCCCCCATGTGTTATTGTGCTCTTGCCTTGCCTGTTCATCCTTTCTTCATCTCAAACTGCTTATTCTGTAGGATACTAATGAAATGAGCCAAACCTAGCCTTTGGAGTCCTTGGTGGGAGCAGGATGTAGCTTAGTTTTCCTTTGTTTTTCTTCTCTGTGAGCCTGGCATAGTAATGTCTCCTGTCCCAGCGATTGCATGCAACCCTTCATTTTAATCATTCTTTTCTTTCCCCCCAGAGCACACTCAGACTTCCATTTGCATTTCTTTGCCTGCTTCAGGACCCGCTGATGAACACATTTTGATGTGGTTTTTCCTTGTTACTGTGTGGCTTTCTCAGTGGTACTCAGTGAATCATTTCTACATCTGTTCCACAAAAGACTGTTCAGATTTGAGTATGCTCATTAGTGCTGCACACGTCCTCAACACCTGACAAAGTTCAGGCCCTTATGGGTAGGTCTAAGGAAGCTCTAAATTTAACTCCTGTTTGCAGTGCTGACTGACTTTAGAGGCTTAGCTGAACTTCTGCCTAAGGAGTCATACCCTGTCTCCTTGCACGCTCTCTTCTTCACACTAACAGAAGCTACCTGACATCCATCCTGAGCAGACAAAAATCCCATCATAGAATTGTTTCAGTTGGAAGAGACTTTTAAGATCATTAAGTACAATCTTCAGCCTAACACCACCACAGCCATTAAGCCATGTCCCAAAGTGCCATGGCCACACATTTCTTGAACACCTCCAGGGATGGGGACCCCACCACCTCCTGGGGCAGCCTGTCCAATGCCTGACCACTCTTGCAGCAAAGACATTTTTCCTCATCTCCAACCCAATCCTTCCCTGGCATAATGTCAGGCCATTTCCTCTCATTCTATCACCTCATAATAAGGAGAACAGACTAACCTCCACCTGGCTCCAACCTCCTTTGAGAGCTGTAGCGAGCAATGAGATCTCCACTCAGCCTCCTCTTCCCCAGGCTAAACAACCCCAGTTCCCTCAGCTCCTCCTCACCAGCCCTGTTCTCCAGACACTTCCCCAGCTTGCTTGCCCTTCTCTGGACACAATCCAGCACTTCAATGTCCCTCATGGAACGAGGGGCCCAAAACAGAACCCAGGGCTCAAGGCGCAGCCTCCCTAGGCTGCCGAGGAAGGTGATTGAGTCACCAACCCTGGATGTGTTTTAAGGTCATTTGGATGTCCTGCTTGGGGATATGGTTTAAGGGTGAACCTTATAGAGTGGGGTTGTTGGTTGGACTTGGTGATCCTGAGGGTCTTTTCCAACCTGAATGTTTCTGTGATTTTGTGATGGATAGGACACAGTTTGCAGTAAGAATCTTGATTTTCCTGAGTGCACTGTTTGACTGCTGCTAGTTCTAGCAAAAGGTTTCAGAATGCTAGAGCTGTAGTAATTACTGTTACCCATTTCCTGTTGAGATTGAGTTTTAAGTATTGTTCCTAACTAACAGAAAAGTCTTGCAAAGCAACTTGCACTCGGTGTAAATTGATTGCTGTGGTGCATATGGTCTTTAAGTCAAAGCAGAGCACTGATGGTCTCATGCAGACAGGCACTGCTCTGGGAGAGGCTGCAAGTCACCCAGTCTGCTACTTATTTGCACACCCTACCCTTTGGGTGCATGCTGCTTTGCTAGTGTACCATAAGTAAAGCATTGCAACTGCTGGCAAAGATGATACTGATAGCTCCTAGCAGGTTTGTTCCTTCAATTCTATCAAAACTGGTGAGGGGTCTGGAGCACAGCCCTGTGAGGAGAGGCTGAAGGAGATGGGGTCGTTTAGCTGGAGAAGAGGAGGCTCAGGGGAGACTTTGTTGCCATCTTCAACTACCTGAAGGGAGGTTGTAGCCAGGTGGGGGTTGGTCTCTTCTCCCAGGCAACCAGCACCAGAACAAGAGGACACAGTCTCAAGCTGGGCAGGGGAAAGTTTAGGCTTGATCTTAGAACTTTTTCACAGACAGAGAGGTTGTCATTTGGGATGTGCTACCCAGGGAGGTGGTGGGGTCAGTGTCCCTAGAGGTGTTTAAGAAGAGCCTGGATGAGGCACTTAGAGTCATGGTCTAATTGATTAGTTAGGTTTGGGTGATTGGTTGGACTTGATGATCTTGGAGGTCTCTTCCAATCTGGTTGATTGTATGAAGAGAATTTGAAATTAACCAGGTTTAATTTCCCCTCATTCCTGGGGCATACACCTGTAAAGAAGGCAGCAGTCTCCACAACTTTAGCAATTTTATTCATCCAAGCTTGCAAGAGTGGTGCTGACTGATCAGTAGAAGCCCACAATGAGCCCTAAAAGCTCTCCTTGCACCTTTCTGAAATAACAACAAGATTCGATCTCATTTACGTTCTTGTATGCCACAGCCAAAGGCTGTGCACTGCTTACAGATAAGAAGCTTGGGAATTAGATTAAGTGCAGAGAGTGTAGTATGAAAGTGGCTCAGTGAAGACTGGAGGTTATATAATGCTGAAGAGGTGGTCTGAGATCCTGAAAGTCGTGATCTGAACACCTGCCCATCACAGGCTCTCTCTGACACCCATGTCAGTGCACATAGCATCCCTTCACATTTGTGGGGTCAAGGCCTGAACTGTGTGAATCCTGTGTAGAAAGGATGGACTTCAGTAGAAAGCCCCATCTCTGGGAATAAAAATCTTCTTGCCATCTCCTTGCTGAGCTTTTTTGTTCTCTGGCAGCAAAAGCAGGCAATGGTGTGAAGGGCTACACACTGTGGATTTTCTCCACCACTCTCTTTTTTCCTTTGCTGATGCATTTTTATGCACCTCAGCTGCATACTCTCCAGCAGCCCTCACTCCTGTGCCAAACTCTGCCATCCCACTGCTACCCACAGACAATAAACAACCTCCCCTGCACCTCTAAGCTGTTTGTACTCGCCTGAATGTCCTAACAAATGTCCTTCCAACATCCTTTTCAGCTCAACCTGTGCAGGACCACTCCTTGTACTCTGGTATTTCCCCTCCTGTTGTTCCACATGGGCATCTCGTGCTCCCTGACCTCTCCCAGAAATAAAATCCCTGGACATATGCTTGCCCCTCTTTTTCAGTCACTGTTTCTGGCTGCAGAAGCATGTCTTGCCCTTCTGAAAAGGGCCAGTGGAGAGAGGTATTAAATGGCTATAAAAGAAATGGAAATGTCAAGAAGGGACTTGGTGAAGCAGAAGAGCAGGTGTGCTCCATAAAGCCATGTCTTCCAGCTCTGATAATACACAGCTGCAGTTTACTGTAGCTCCAACAACTCCTCAAACCTGTTACCTCTGTTCTTTTGATAGCATCTAAGTCATGAGTAAATGTCAAAGTAGCTTATTAAATACTGTTCCATATAAAAGTGGTTTAGATTTCCCATCATAATGAAAGAGAGGAGGATACAGATCTATGCATTACGTGTTTCTTGGAGCATCCCAGTGCCATACTATCCTGAGATACTGTACCTCATGGTCTCTGTAGAGCATAACATTCAAATTAATGCACCTAGATGAAGTGTTTTAGGCAACCTGCCCAGCTCTCCCAACCCATCAGTGGTGAAGCAGTTGAACTGAACTTCAAACCACTTGCAGCTCATTCAAAGAGCTCAGGAATACAGAATTAACCAGGCTGGAAAAGACCTATCACCCACCACCACCAAACCAAAGCTGGGTGTTTCTGCTTCTGTCTGAGTGTGAACATGGGGAGGGCACAATTCATGGCAAGAATCTTGATGTATATTGTGAGAAATGTTTTTAGAAAATATATCCAACTAAATTGGCTCTAATTCAGAATCAAAGCAGCACTGTGCTCATTAACAGGCATCTGTGGGGCTCTGGTCTCTTGCCGATGTGGCTATGGCAGTCTGCTGAGAGTCAGGTCTCCTTTGGATTTCTTTCCAGCTGTATGATTTCCTTGCAGAAATCCCTCTGTGTGTCTGATTTCTCTTTTAAAATAGAAATAGGAATAGAATGGAAGAATAGAATAAACCAGGTTGGAAAAGACCTTTGAGATCATCAAGTCCAACCTATCACCCAGCACCATCTAATCAACTAAACCATGGCACCAAGTACCTTATCCAGTCTCCTCTTAAACACCTCCAGGGATGGTAACTCCACCACCTCCCTGGGCAGCACATTCCAATGGCCAATCTCTCTTTCTGTGAAGAACTTCTTCCTAACATCCAGCCTAAACCTCCCCTGGCACAGCTTGAGACTGTGTCCTCTTATTCTGGTGCTGGTTGCCTGGTTGAAGGGACCAACCCCACACCTGGCTACAACCTCCCTTCAGGTAGTTGTTGTCTGCCTAAAGTAACTGTATTATATTTGTATTATAAGTATCTCAAGAGGTCACTAACAAATGTTGTATTTATGTAGTGCTGTGAAAGGAACCTGATACTGCTTGCTGCTGGAGTTGTAAGAAAACTGCAACAGAAAGCACCTAATTATTGAAAATTGCTAATTAAAAATGCCAGCCCTTTCTCCCTTGGTGTGCAGAGAGTAGGACTGGGCTCTCCCACCTGCAAGGTCTTTGTTGTATCTTGGCACTCAGAGCAACCTTTGAGGCTGTTCTCTTTGGAGCCCTCCCTTGTTCCACTTGTGGGAGCAGTGTCTCACCTCCTGTTTTGCCTGTATTGAGCAATGCTCAGATGAAGCCAAACAGCAGCTCTGCCATGCCCTTCCATACATGGAGGCATGTGAAGTGCTTTATATCTGTCCTTTATGGTTCACAGCCCAAGCCACAGCAGACCTGACTTTGGTTCCATGACATTTGAAATGATAATATCAAAGTTTCAAGCCACTGACTTGGCCTACTCAAGGGCTTTCTAGGCACATTTTATACACTGGAGTGATAATCTGACTTCTTTTCTCCTTTCTAGTTGCTAAGAAGTTTTTCCATTGTATTCAATTTGAACACAATCATGTCAGCTGTGAGGGAACATTTTGGGACTCTTCTATGTAAAGTCTTGTTATTGAATCATAGAATCAATAAGGTTGGAAGATACCTAAAAGATCATCAAGTCCAACCTGTCCCCCAAGAACTCATGACTACTAAACCATGGCACCAAGTGCCATGTCCAATCCCCTCTTGAACACCTCCAGGGATGGGGACTCCACCATCTCCCTAGGCAGCACATCCCAAAGCTAACAACTCTCTCTGTGAAGAACTTTCTCCTCACCTCCAGCCTAAAGCTCCCCTGGCACAGATTGAGACTGTGTCCTCTTGTTCTGGTGCTGGGTGCCTGGGAGAAGAGACCAACCCCCTCCTGGCTACAACTTCCCTTCAAGTTCAAGAAGGTCTCCCCTGAGCCTCCCCTTCTCCAGGCTAAGCAACCCCAGCTCCCTCAGCCTCTCCTCACAGGGCTGTGCTCCAGACCCCTCCCCAGCCTCGTTGCCATTCTCTGGACATGTTCAAGTATCTCAATGTCCTTCTTAAACTGAGGGGCCCAGAACTGGACACAGGACTCAAGGTGTGGCCTAAGCAGTGCTGAGTACTGGGCACAATGATTTCCCTGCTCCTGCTGGCCACACTGTTCCTAATGCATGCCAGGATGCCATTGGCCTTCTTGGCCCCCTGGGCACACTGCTGGCTCATGTTCATGTCAATCAGTACCCCCAGGTCCCTTTCGGTTTGGCTGCTCTCCAGCCACTCTGACCCCAGCCTGTAGCACTCCTGAATTAACATCAGACACCTTCATTTATAGAATCATAGAATGGTTTAGGTTGGAATGACCTCAGGGATCATCTCCTCCAACCTCCCTGCCATGGGCAGTGACACTTCTCCACTAGATTCAGCTGCTCAAGGCCTCATCTCACATGGCCTTAAATACCTCCAAGGAGGAGAGATCCCCAGGCAACCTCTTCCAGAGTCTCACCATCCTCATACTGAAGAACTTCTTCCTAAGCTGCAGTCTAACCCTGTTCTCTCTCAGCTACAAACCATTCCCCCTTGTCCTGTCTCTAGACATCCTTATGAAAAGTCCCTCTTCAGCCTTCCTACAGGATCCCTTCAGGAACTGAGGAGAAAGTTCTTCACAGAGGGAGCTGTTAGCTGTTGGCATGTGCTGCCCAGGGAGGTGGTGGAGTCACCGTCCCTGGAGGTGTTCAAGAGGGATTGGACATGGCACCTGGTGCCATGGCTTAGTAGCCATGAGGTCTGTGGTGACAGGTTGGACTTGATGATCTTTGAGGTCCTTTCCAACCTTATTGATTCTATGATTCCATTCTATGATTCTTACTGGTAGGCAGCTGTAAAGTCCCCCTGGAGTCTTCTCTTTGCTAGGCTTCGTTGTGAAGGCTAAGGTGGTCTGAGCCACCTAGGACAACCCAGAGGGTTCTTCCATTCTGTGCTGCTTTGCTCATAAGAGAAGCAACATCCTGTGTGTGTCAAGATCAATGACAGAGGGGAGTTTGGGAATGAATTTCCAGTTTGACCACTCATGACCTCACTCTCTACGTCAGAGACATAAACTGTACTCAAGAAGCCACCTGGCTCTAGAATTATTTGCTAGGGTGTTTGTGGATCCAAATGGTATAAAAGTTCTGAATGGAGCAGAACCTTTGGTGTGTTGTATTTTGAAACCAAGGAGAGGAGAAGAGAGAGAATGCCAGGAAACTCTTGTGGTTGTTCTTCTGGGCGTATCTGGCAATTAGTCATTATTCTAGCTAATGTTTGCTCATAAGGAGAAGTACAAGACAATGCAATAAATCCAGGTTGGAAGAGAGCTTCAAGATCATCGTGTCCAACCCATCAACCAATCCAACCCACCTAAACATCTAGATCATGGCACCAAGCACCCCAGCAAGTCTCCTCCTGAACACCTCCAGTGATGGTGACTCCACCACCTCCCTGGGCAGCACATTCCAATGGCAATCACTCTCTCTGTATAGAACTTCCTCCTAACATCCAGCCTAAACCTGCCCTGGCACAGCCTGAGACTGTGTCCTCTTGTTCTGGTGCTGGCTGCCTGGGAGAAGAGACCAACCTCTGCCTGTCTACAATCTCCCTTCAGGTAGTTGTAGAGAGCAATAAGGTCACCCCTGAGCCTCCTCTTCTCCAGGCTAAGCAACCCCAGCTCCCTCAGCCTCTCCTCACAGGGCTGTCTTCCAAACCCCTCCCCAGCTTTGTTGCCCTTCTCTGGACACACTTCAACAAGTCAACCTCCTTCCTAAACTGAGGGGCCCAGAACTGGACACAGGACTCAAGGTGTGGCCTAACCAGTGCAGTGTACAGGGGCAGAATGACCTCCCTGCTGCTGCTGGCCACACTGTTCCTGATGCAGGCCAGGATGCCATTGGCCCTCTTGGCTGCCTGGGCACACTGCAGGCTCATGTTCAGCCTACAATCAACCAGTACCCCCAGGTCCCTCTCTGCCTGGCTGCTCTCAGCCACTCTGACCCCAGCCTGTAGCACTGCCTGGGGTTGTTGTGGCCAATGTGCAGAATCCAGCACTTGGTTGTGTAGTAATGTAATGCAAGGCTGTTTAGGTATGTAATTTAGCCAGATATACACCAGACCTTCTTTAAAAGATCATTTTCCTCTGCTCTTTTTCATTCAGAGAATCATAGAATCAGTAAGGTGGGAAAAGACCTCAAAGATCAGCAAGTCCAACCTGTCACCCAGCTCCTCGTGACTACTAAACCATGGCACCAAGTGCCACATCCAGTCCCCTCTTGAACACCTCCAGGGATGGGGACTCCACCACCTCCCTGGGCAGCACATTCCAATAGCTAATAACTCAGTGAGGAGCTTTCTCCTCACCTCAAGCCTAAACCTCCCCTGGCACAGCTTGGGACTCTGTCCTCTCGTTCTGGTGCTGGTTGCCTGGGAGAAGAGACCAACCCCCACCTGGCTACAACCTCCCTTCAGGGAGTTGTAGAGAGCAAGCAGGTCTCCCCTGAGCCTCCTTTTCTCCAGGCTAAAGAATTCAATGACCCTTGAATGTAAATGTGGGGAAGTTGTTCCTGGGGGCTTACAGGCAGGAAGGTTATCTGAACTGATTTTGTAAAGAACACCTTGGGAAAAGAGCTGTCTTTGGATATTTTTCCTCTGTAGTCCACAGATCCAGAGCACAGTATCACAGTATATTAGAGATTGGAAGGGATCTCCAGACATCATCTAGTCCAACACCCCTGCAGAGCAGGATCACCCAGGGGGGTTCTGCACAGGAATGCATCCTGGTGGGTTTTGAAAGCCTCAAGAGAAGGAGACTCCACAACCTCTCTGGGCAGCCTGCTCCAGAGCTCCAGCACCTTCACTCTCTTCATGTTTAGGTGGAATTTCCTGGGTTTCAGTTTGTGCCCAGTGCTTCTTTTGTCACTGGGCACCACTGGAAAGAGTCTGGCCTCATTCTCTTGTCCCCTGCCCTGTAGAGATTGAGTAGATGCTCTCTAAGGCTGCTCTTCTCCAGACTAAACAGCCTCAGGGCTCTCAGTCTTTCTTCCTCACAGAGATGCTCCAGGCCTCTTGGCATCCTTGTACCCTCTGCTGGACTCTCTCCAGTAGTTCTTTGGAGCCCAGAACTGGATGCTGTACTCCAGATGTGGCTTCCCTAAGGCAGAGCAGAGGTGAAGGAAGAGAGGCTCCTTTGATCTGCAGGTCGTTTCACTTTGAATGAGCCAGCAGTTCAGAATGTGGCAACAGAATAAATAGCTTGATACATCATTTTAACGAATCAACATGTTGAGGCATAAGGGAATTTGAGGGGGGGGGGGGCTTGCTTCTGTGTTTAAATGCCTAGACAGCTGCACCTGAAAAGTAGATGAAGTCTACCTGGACTTCAGCAAGGCCTTTGACATCATTCCCCACAGCAAAGTCCTGGCCTAGCTGGCAGCCCCTGGCTGGGACAGCAGCACTCTGAGCTGGGTTAGGAACTTGGCTGGAGGCTGAGCCCAGAGAGTGGTGGTGAATGGTGCCACAGCCAGCTGGCAGCCAGGCACCAGAGGTGCCCCCCAGAGATCAGTGCTGGGCCCCATTCTGTTCAATATCTTTATTGATGATCTGGAGGAGGGGATGGAGTCCATCATCAGTGAATTTGCAGATGACACCAAGCTGGGGGCAGGAGTTGATCTGTTAGAGGGTAGGAGAGCTCTGTGGAGGGACCTTGCAAGGCAGGACAGATGGGCAGAGGCCAATGGCATGAGGTTGAACCCATCTGAATGCCAGGTTCTACACATTGGCCACAACAACCCCAGGCAGTGCTACAGGCTGGGGTCAGAGTGGCTGGAGAGCAGCCAGGCAGAAAGGGACCTGGGGGTACTGGTTGATAGTAGGCTGAACAGGAGCCAGCAGTGTGCCCAGGTGGCCAAGAAGGCCAATGGCATCCTGGCCTGTATCAGGAGCAGTATGGCCAGCAGGAGCAGGGAGGTCATTGTGCCCTGTACTCAGCACTAGTTAGGCCACACCTTGAGTCCTGTGTCCAGTTCTGGGCTCCTCAGTTTAGGAAAGATGTTGAGCTGCTGGAAGGTGTCCAGAGAAGGGCAACAAAGCTGGGGAGGGGTCTGGAGCACAGCCCTGTGAGGAGAGGCTGAGGGAGCTGGGGTTGCTTAGCCTGGAGAAGAGGAGGCTCAGGGGAGACCTTCTTGCTGTCTACAATTCCCTGAAGGGAGGTTGTCTCCAGGAGGGGGTTGGTCTCTTCTCCCAGGCACCCAGCACCAGAACAAGAGGACACAGTCCCAAGCTGTTTCAGGGGAGGTTTAGGCTGGATGTTAGGAAGAAATTCTTCCCAGAATGAGAGATTTGCCATTGGAATGTGCTGCCCAGGGAGGTGGTGGAGTCCCCATCCCTGGAGGTGTTTAGGAAGAGACTGGATGGGGTGCTTGGTGCCATGGTTTAGTTGATCCGATGGTGTTGGGTGATAGGTTGGACTTGATGATCTCTGAGGTCTCTTCCAAGCTGGTTAATTCTATTCTAAGCCACTGTCCACTGGAATTTACTGGAATCTGAGTTGTTCATGCAACTGCTGATGCCATCCCCGGGCTGCTGCATTTATCTATTGTGTGGTAAAGCATTTAATGGATGCCAAATCAAACTCTTAACCTTTCTGTAATTCAGTAGCAAAGTAAACTAGATCCTGGGAAAGAGAATCAAACCTTTCTGATCAGCACCTGTTTGCTCTGCCTTGTTTTCCCGCAAGGCTAACGTAAAACAGGGAGAGGACGTAAGGTGGTGGTGGTATGACCCAGGTAAGAGCTACTTCCATCTGTTTACTCAGTGTCAGAATGACCACATTAGATGAGATGATATGTCCATCCAACCCAGCACCTGCCTGTGGCACTGGACAATAGGGAATGGCAAGGGAAGAGCTGAGTGATAATCCTGAAGAGTACACTCCCATACTCCACAAAAAATGCAGCTCGAGGGATCCTGGTGTGATGCCTTTGGGTTCAGTAGCTCTGCCTTATGGCTTTGGTGCTGTTGGGGTTTGTTGCTTGGGGGTTTTGTTGATTTGGGGTTTTTATTAACTTCAAAGGGCATATGGCTCATGGTTGTAGTCAGTATGGAGGAGAACCAAACTTAGAAGTTCAAAGAGCTGGAAGATTGACCAATTTGATTGTCTTCATGACTTTCTCTTGCAATCCAGCTGTTGCCAGCAAAGGAGCTTCCTCTTTCCTTTTTCCTCTTTGCCCTTTGCTGTTGCTGCTGCAGTGCTATGAGTGTAGCAGCTTCCTCTTACAGAAGCCAAAAGGAGATGGAAAGTGGAACACTGGGAGAGAGGGGAGAGGAGAAAGTGGGACTTGTGGATCACAAAGGAGAATAGCTGCAAAGAATGGATGGGGAGATAGAATGCAGAGAGGTGTCAGAGGGGAGTGGGCATGTGTGGATGAGTGAGGAAGCTGAGAATGTGTTTGAGGTAGCAAGTGAAAAAATGGATGGGATAATGCAGCTGTACCTCTGGATCCTGGGGGTAAACACAATGAAAGGCAACTAAAGATCCTGGCTGGCTTTGGTGACTGAAAGAGTTAAACTACTTGGTATAAAGAATTCTTTTCTGTACTGTTCTGGGCAAGCCATGGAAAGGACGTCATGCTTCTGCATTTTATTTGTCTTGGAGGTGGTGTGCGGACATCCTTGTGTCTCAGCCTCCTCTCCATGGCATTGCTTGCTGGAATCTAAGAACAGTTTCTGTCCCTGGTCAGCTTTGATCCCTCCTCTCACTTTGATGACTCCATGAGTGCTGTGGCTGCTGACCTCAAGCTAGCAGAGCAGGGGCCACACTGTGAGAGAAATAACCAGCAAAATGCCCCTTTTAAGCAGCTGTCTGTTTCCTGGAAGATTCATAAGTAGCAAGGGTCATTTTAGATGCCTGTTAGTGTTCTCTCCCTCCTCTCTTCCTTGTCTTTATATTACCTTTTATCTCTTCAGAATTCTCATGTTTCATGTTTGTACAGGACAGCAGAGAGTAATTCTATGCCATTCGACTACGAGCACCACCATGGCTTAATAAATATCTAGATGAAGAATAATAGGACAATGCAGAGGGATGTGGACAAACTGAAACTCTAATCTAGTTTGACAAGGGACATATGTGCATATTTAAAGGACTTGATTCAAGACTGTAGTATATTACAGTGCCTAGCACAGGAAAATCCTGGTCCAGCTGAGTGGGATCCTTAGCAGTTAGGGTAACACTGCTGCCAAGCAAGCATTGATCTTATCCTGGATACAGATCTGAAACTGCTTTTCTGAATGAATAATTGGGTGTTCAGTGGAATCCTACTTCACAGACACAAGTTCTCAAGAGTGCTGCTGGATTCATGGCTAAGAACCAGTAGAATAGAATAGAATAGAATAGAATAGAATAGAATAGAAGAATAGAATAGACCAGGTGGGAAGAGACCTTCAAGATCATTGAGCCCAACCTATCATCCAACACCACCTAATCAACTAACCCATGGCACCAAGCACCCCATCAAGTCTCCTCCTGAACACCTCCAGTGACGGCGACTCCACCACCTACCCAGGCAGCCCATTCCAATGGGCAATCACTCTCTCTGTGTAGAACTTCCTCCTAACATCCAGCCTAAACCTCCCCTGGCGCAGCCTGAGACTGTGTCCTCTTGTTCTGGTGCTGGTTGCCTGGGGGAAGAGACCAACCTCTGCCTGGCTACAACCTCCTTTCAGGTAGTTGTAGAGAGCAATAAGGTCACCCCTGATTCTCCTTCTCTCCAGGCTAAGCAACCCCAGCTCCCTCAGCCTCTCCTCACAGGGCTGTGTTCCAAACCCCTCACCAACTTCGTTGCCCTTCTCTGGACACACTTCAACAAGTCAACCTCCTTCCTAACCTGAGGGGCCCAGAACTGGACACAGGACTCAAGGTTTGGCCTAACCAGTGCTGTGTAAAGGGGCAGAATGACCTCCCTGCTCCTGCTGGCCACACTCTTCCTGATGCAGGCCAGGATGCCATTGGCCCTCCTAGCTGCCTGGGCACACTGCAGGCTCATGTTCAGCCTCCCATCAACCAGCACCCCCAGGTCCCTCTCTTCCTGGCTGCTCTCCGGCCACTCTGACCCCAGCCTGTAGCGCTGCATGGGGTTGTTGTGGCCAATGTGCAGAACCTGGCACTTGGATGTGTTCAATCTCCTGCCCTTGGCCTCTGCCCATCTGTCCAGCCTGTCGAGGTCCCTCTGCAGAGCCTCTCTGCCCTCCAGCAGATCAACTCCTGCCCTCAGCTTGGTGTCGTCTGCAATTTACTGATGATGGACTCAATGCCCTCATCCAGATCATCAATAAAGATGTTGAAGAGCATGGGGCCCAGCACTGATCCCTGGGGCACACCACTAGTGCCTGGCCGCCAGCTGGATGTGGCACAGCCCCAAAATGGAAATGTTCTTATTGAAGTGCAATAAGGAAACTAGATAAAAACCAACAGTGGAGTAGGGGGAGGAGTGGGGAGGGAAAGAAAAACAGGAAGAGAGAGAGCAGACAGAGTAGGATCACCCTTTTCTTGCTACTCAGTCCGTCCTATGCAGGAATGTTACTCCTGCTGTTGCATGACTTCCAACCAAACTCCCAATCCTCGTTCTGTGTTGCTGTAGCTTCCAAACAGAGTCTCGGTCGCTTATATTGATCTTTTCATCAGTGAGTGCGTTCTTCATGAGGGTTCACTTTACCTCCCAGCACCATTTTGCTGGAAGGGAACAAGGCTCTGGCCTGTCAGCATGTGGGTTGCAGCATGGCAAAGCCAAGTCCACGCCTCAAGGACATTTTTAGGCACAAGGCTGAAGGTCACCCACAATGGCAGCCTCTGTCTGACTGTTTGCTCTGTATGGATTCAGTTTGTGTGACGCCTGTTAAATATCTAAGCCTTTGTCAAAATGAATAGGAGATTAATTAACTGGGATAAAATGACAGCTACTCTCAACCTTTGCAGGACTCAGAGGCAAAGCAGTTTTTCCAGATAGAAGGAGGACTTTGTCCACTACCAGCAGCCAATGATGTCACATGCGTGGAGAGAAGTGGAGAGGCCCTGAAACAGCCTACCGTGAAACCAGGTTCAGTAGAACGAGAAACCACCACCCCAAACACACCAAGGATAATACCAGAGGGACCAATCTTTCCTGTTGGGAACAGTCCCTCAAGACCCAGGAATCTTGGTGGGATGAGTTGGTGGGAGGAGTAGGATTGGTATCAGTATAGGTTGGGGACTAAGCTGTTGGAGAGCAGTGAAGGGAAAAAGGACCTGGGGGTCCTAGTGGATGGGAGGTTGACCACGAGCCAGCAATGTGCTCTCGTGGCCAAGAAGGCCAATGGCGCTCTGGGGTGCATTAGTGTGGTTAGTAGGTTGAGAGAGGTTCTCCTCCCCCTCTACTCTGCCCCGGTGAGGCTGCATCAGGAATATTGTATCCAGACTGACCTCAGGGAACTGCTCGAAAGAGTCCACGAAATGATTAGGGGAGTGGAACATCTCCCTTCTGAGGAGAGCCTGGGGGAGCTGGGGCTCTTTAGCTTGGAGCAGAGGAGCCTGAGAGGTGATATCATTCATGTTTTAAATATGTGAAGGGTGAGTGCCCAGAGGCTGGAGCCAGGCTTTGCTGGGGGATGTCCAATGCCAGCACAAGGGGCAGTGGTGGAAGTTGAGGCATAGGAAGTTCCATGGAAACATGAAGAAAACATTTTTCCCAGTGAGGGTGACAGAGCCCTGGAACAGGCTGCCCAGGGGGGTTGTGGAGTCTCCCTCTCTGGAGATATTCAAAACCTGCCTGGATGTGTTCCTGTGTGACCTGCTCTAGGTGAGCCTGCTGTGGCAGGGGGGTTGTACTGGATGAGCTCTGGAGGTCCCTTCCAGCCCCTAACACTGTGTGATTCTGTGAGTTCACAGGTGAAATACTGACTGCTTGTTGAGGATTTGCCTGCATGGTTGCAGGTGTGTCTTGTAGGCAGTGCAGAGACATGTAAATGTAACACCAGAGGATACTCTTCTTGGAGTGAAAGAACAACATTCCACCAATACAGCTAGTGGGAGTGAGTCCTAGAAGTCCCTTTAACACCTAGCAACATATATATATTGCAGTAGTGGTATTAATTGTTTGGAGTCTGTAGTGGGATAGAAATCCATGGAGAGAGCAAGCTGTTAAATGTATGGCTAAAATAATGCAGGCTTTTCTTAAGTGTCAAAGGTGCAAGTATTTATTTATATATTATATGAATATACTGTATCCTAGGCTGCATCAAGAGGAATGTGGCCAGCAGGTCCACACAGGTGATCCTTCTTCCCCTTGACTCTGCTCTTGATCCCACCTTGAATACTGCACCCACTTCTGGTGTCCCCATCATAAGGACACAGAGCTGGTGGAGTGAGTCCAAAGGAGGGTCACAAAGATGATCCAAGGGCTGGAACATCTGTGGTATGAGGACAGGAGGAGGGAGCTGGGGTTGTTCAGCCTAGAGAAGACTGAGAGGACCTTAGAGCTGCTTTCCAATACCTGATGCTATCCTACAGGAAGGCTGCAGAGGGACCTTTCATAAAGGTGTCTTGAGACAGGACAAGGGGGACTGGTTTTAAGCTGAGGGAGAGTAGGTTTAGATGGGATCTTAGACAGAAGTTCTTCAGTAGGGGGGTGGTGAGATTCTGGAATAGGTTGCCCAGGGAGGTTGTGGGTGCATCCTCCTTGTGGGTGTTCAAGGTCAGGTTGGATGAGGCCTTGAGCAGCTGAGTCTAGGTAAGAGGCATCCCTGCCCACAGCAGGGAGCCAACCCCGTGGATGATCTCTGAGGTCCCTTCCAACCCAAGCCATTCTGTGATTTTTCTGAAGCTGACTGATGACCAAATTCTGTCCTGACTCTGCAAATGCAGTCTTCCTGGCTTCAGCTGAACGGGCTGGGAGTGCAGGATTTGGCTGGATTTCCCTACTTTCTTAGGCAGACCTATCTAAAATAACTCTCTGATGGCAAAATATTTAGTCCCCTTCTTGTTTTGAAGCTGACTGGCATGCTTCTGTGCCAAAGTTCTTGCCTAATTTCTCCAGTTATGCCAACTGAGCCAATAAAACAATATCTCTACTGACACATCTTATATTACCTGTGACCTTCATTTGAGGGAGAGAAGGCTGGAGAGGCTTTTGAGAAGTAATGGTAGAAGTAGCCCCAGATTGATTACTGAAAAGAAGAGGGGGAAAAAAAATGTTGAAACAGCAAACAAGAAGAGATAACCACTCTGCACTTTCCTGGTAGATCCTTTCCCCTTGGGGATCCTTGTACTCTAACCACAGAAACATGAGAGTTCATATAGATCAATGCAGATTGCCCAACACAGCTGAAATACCTGAGTCACATCCTAGATGACACACAACGTGTGGAGAGCAAGGAGGAACACAACCTGCTGCCTCCAGCAAGCCACTCCATTTGCTATTGTACTGTACAGAAAAGGTGGAAGTCTGACCAGGCAGACCAATGACCTCCTGTGCAACTGCTGCTGGGTGGATAAATCAAATGCACAGCAGGGAAACTTGCCCTGTGCTTCTGAAAGCAGCTGGCTGTATCTCCTGGGGGCTGACAGCACTGTTTCTTCAGGGAAGTGAAAGCTTATGGATTGAATTTTAAAATATAAAAGCTTATTATTATTTAAAAACATAAAATCATAGAATGGTTTGAGTTGGAAGGGCCCTTGAAGATCATCCAGTTCCAACCCCCCTGCCGTGGACAGAGACACCTTCCACTAGCCCACGCTGCTCAAGGCCTTGTCCAGCCTGGCCTTGAACACCTCCAGGGAAGAAGGGGCATCCACAACCTCCCTGAGCAACCTGTGCCAGTGTCTCACCACCCTTACTGCCAAGAATTTCTTCCTAATCTCCAGTTTAAATCTCCCCTCTACTGGCTTCAATCCATTTCCCCTTGTCCTATCACAGTATCACAGAATCACCAAGGTTGGAAGAGACCTCAAAGATCATCCAGTCCAACCTGTCACCACAGACCTCGTGACTAAACCATGGCACCAAGTGCCACATCCAATCCCCTCTGGAACACCGCCAGGGATGGGGACTCCACCACCTCCCTGGGCAGCACATTCCAATGGCTAACAACTCTCTCTGGGAAGAACTTTCTCCTCATCTCGAGCCTAAACCTCCCCCTGGCACAGTTTGAGACTGTGTCCTCTTGTTCTGATGCTGGTTGCCTGGGAGAAGAGACCAACCCCCTCCTGGCTACAACCTCCCTTCAGGTAGTTGTAGACAGCAATAAGGTCTCCCCTGAGCCTCCTCTTCTCCAGGCTAAGCAACCCCAGCTCCTTCAGCCTCTCCCCACAGGGCTGTGCTCCAGACCCCTCCCCAGCTTTGTTGCTCTTCTCTGGACACGTTCAAGTGTCTCAATGTCCTTCCTAAACCGAGGGGCCCAGAACTGGACACAGGACTCAAGGTGTGGCCTTACCAGTGCAGAGTACAGGGGCAAAATGACTTCCCTGCTCCTGCTGGCCACACTATTCTTGATGCAGGCCAGGATGCCATTGGCCCTCTTGGTCACCTGGACACATGCTGGCTCATGTTCAGGTGCTGTCAATCAGCACCCCCAGGTCCCTTTCTGTTTGGCAGCTCTCCAGCCACTCTGACCCCAGCCTGTAGCTCTGCATGGGGTTGTTGTGCCCAAAGTGCAGCACCTGTCACTTGGACTTGTTGAATGTCATCCTGTTGGACTCTGCCTATCTGTCCAGTTGGTCGAGGTCCCTCTGCAGAGCCCTGTTAGCCTCTAACAGATCAACATCTGCTCCCAACTTGGTGTCATCTGCAAATCTGCTGATGACTGACTCAATCCCCTCATCCAGATCATCAGTGAAGGTATCACTGTAAGCCTTTGTCAGAAGTCCCTACTCAGTTCTCCTGTAGCCCCTTCAGGTACTGGAAGGCTGCTCTAAGGTCTCCCTGGAGCCTTCTCTTCTCCGGGCTGAACAGCCCCAACTCTCCCAGCCTGAGAGAGAGAGGTTCTTCAGCCCTCTGATCATCTTTGTGGTCCCTTCTAGATCCTCTCCATCAGCTCCAGCTCCTCCTTGCGCTGAGGGCCCCAGAACTGGATGCAGTGGTGGAGGTGAGGTCTCACCAGGGCAGAGCAGAGTGGGAGAATCCACCCCTCGTGTTACACTTAAATCATATGCTCATATTATGCTTAAAAGCCATGTGTTGAAGCTTGAAGGGAGCATACAAGTCAGTAAACAGTGAAGCAGTCAGTAAGCTGTATCTTGTTACAGGAGAAATGCAACATAATCATCTGTACAAATATGCCTTAAGCTGCATGATACAATGGATATTAAGAATGAAGCAAAGAATAAATAACAAGACAGACATAGCCTAAAGAAATATAAGGATAGAATTCCTCTTATAGCAAGGTGGCAAACAAACTATCCTTGCACACATTCTGCTGTTTCCCTGTAAGTCAACTCTTTGATCTCCAGACTTAATCTGTCCCTGGGCAGGCTGATCTAGCTAGAGGTGTCCCTGCTCACTGTGGAGGGGTTACACAAAATGACCTTTGCAGGCCCTTCCAACCCAAAGCAATCAGTGAATCTTGACAGGCATTGCTTTTACAGTCAGCATGCCTGAGTTGATGGGCATGGCACATCAAGTTTTCAGCAGAGCCAAAGCTTACCTTCTGGAGAGGAATACAGAATCACAGAATCAACCAGGTTGGAAAAGACCTCTGAGGTCATCAAGTCCAACCTATCACCCAGCACCATCTAACCAACTAAACCATGGCACCAAGTGCCTCATCCAGGCTCTTCCTAAACACCTCCAGGGATGGGGACTCCACCACCTCCCTGGGCAGCACATCCCAACGGCCAATCTCTCTTTTTGTGAAGAACTTCTTCCTCACCTCCAGCCTAAACCTCCCCTGGCACAGCTTGAGACTGTGTCTTCTTCTTCTGGTGGTGGTTGCCTTGGGAGAAGAGACCAACCCCCACCTGGCTACAACCTCCCTTCAGGGAGTTGTAGAGAGCAATGAGGTCTCCCCTGAGCCTCCTCTTCTCCAGGCTAAACACCCCCAGCTCCCTCAGCCTCTCCTCACAGGGCTGTGCTCTAAACTCCTCACCATGACCCTTTCAGTGAAGAAATCTTTCCTTGCATCCAACCCAAACCTCCCCTGGTGCAATCATCGTATTACTTGTTATTAGGTAGAAGAGACCAACCCCTTCCCAGCTTTAAGCTCCTTTCAGGGAGCTGTAGAGAGCTCTCTGAATGTAGAATGCAGTCTCCCCTCAGCCTCCTCTTCTCCAGGGCTGAACAACTCCAGCTCCCCCAAACAGAATCCAGCTCCCTTGCCTGAAGGCCCTGTGAACAGAGCAGAAACGTGCACCAGGCAGGGCCAGGGGAGCATCTTCCAAGGCGCAGAGGCAGCTGTAAAATGCAGTGCCCATGCAACTTTGCTGTGCCTGGCAACCAGGATCAACCAGTTTTCACTTGCTGACAAACACAAAAAGCTTGCTAAAAGGCCATACTTTCAAAGACCAGCCAGAGATGTTTTCCTGTCTTCTCTTTTAACCTTTAAAGAAGCTAAAACTGTGCCAAATCCCAGTGACATTAGGAACTGGACTTCATGGAGAATGGGGGGGTAGCTTGCTTTGTTCCCCTGTGTGCAAACAGTGTATTTTTTCAGGCATTAATACAGGTATTTTTATCACCTGTATAAATAGTGAGAGGTGTGTCCTCTGCCACAGTGGATACAGGAGGGAGCCAGGGCATTGCTGTGCCCTGATTGTAGGGACCAAGGTGGGCAGACCCTGGGGCTGCAGCAGTGACTGGGCAGCCGTCCTCGGGTTGGATGGGAAGGGGTGGGAAACTGGGGAGCAGTTTTCCACCAGTACTTTCCCACCCTTTAGAGGTAGTCTTGGGTATGAGATGTCAGGTTTCCTTGTGAGGCAGATCAGCTTGTGCTGCACTAAGTTGTTCTGGGGTGGCAAAGCTGTGATTTTATTTGCAGTGTTTGCCTGAGATGAGGAGGTTGTTTGCAGCGCCTCTTTGTATGGCAGGATGAGGCTGTTTCTACCTAAATCCCTGTCAGGGTGAAACAAACAAACAAACAAACAAACAAACAAGCAAACCCAACCAATCAGCCCAAATGAAACAAAACAAACCCAGAAGATACTACAACTAAGCAGAAAAAAATAGTCCCAGGCTTTTCAGGCACAGTTCAGTTGCTGTGCCAGGGGCAGAAATGCAGTGAAATTGCCAATTCCTCTCAGAATAGGTGTCCCAAGGTGGCACTCGGTGCCATGGTTTAGTCATGAGGTCTGTGGACAGGTTGGACTTGATGATCTTTGAGGTCTCTTCCAACCTTGGTGATTCTGTAGGAAAACTATGCTGCAGATAAACCCCTCACTGTCTAACGTGTCCAGAGAAGGGCAACAAAGTTGGTGAGGGGTTTGGAACACAAGCCCTATGAGGAGAGGCTGAGGGAGCTGGGGGTGCTTAGCCTGGAGAAGAGGAGACTGAGGGGTGACCTTATTCTCTCTACAACTATCTGAAGGGTGATTGTGGCCAGGCAGAGGTTGGTCTCTTTTCCCAGGCAGACAACACCAGAACAAGAGGACACAGGCTCAGGCTGCGCCAGGGGAGGTTTAGACTGGATGTTAGGAGGAAGTTCTATACAGAGAGAGTGATTGCCCATTGGAATGGTCTGCCCAGGGAGGTGGTGGAGTCACCATCATTGGAGGTGTTCAGGAGGAGACTTGATGGGGTGCTTGGTGCCATGGGTTAGTTGTTTAGGTGGGTTGGATTGGTTGATGGGTTGGACACAATGATCTTGAAGGTCTCTTCCAACCTGGATTTATTGTATTGTATTGTATTGTATTCTCCTATAGAAGTGGTCCTGTGTGGTCAGGCTGAGAGAGTTGGGGTTGTTCAGCCTGCAGAAGAGAAGGCTCTAGGGAGATCTTATTGTGGCCTTATTGTACTTTAAAAGGATCTTGAAGAAAGAAGGTGACAGAAGGCTCTAGGGAGACCTTACTGTAGCCATTCAGTCCTTAAAAAGGACCTTTAGGAAAGAAGGGGACCAGAAAGTTTAGCAGGGCCTTTTGTGACTGGACAAGGGGTGATGGTTTTAAACTAAGTAAGGGGAGATTTAGACTGGAGAGTAAGGAAGGAAAGTTTCACACTGAGGGTGGTGAGACCCTGGCCCAGGTTGTCCAGAGAGGTGATAGATGCCCCATTGCTGGAACCATTGTGGGTCAGGTTGTTTGGGGCTCTAGTTGCAGATGTCCCTGCTGGGAGGTAGGGCTAGATGACCTTAAACCTTGCTGGCTTGGAACAGAACTTCAGGCTTCTGTTAGGTGGGGTTGGTAATTGCTCTGAATTAACAGGCTGTGTGTGAAGCCTCTGGTGCTGGCCTTTTCAGACTGGAGATAGAAGTTAACTGGGGAGGTAGGATTGTTGATGAGTTTGTCCTGCAGACACCTTTGCTGGTCTTTACACACATATGTATAAATAAACATAGGCTCTATAACAACATAATAATCATTTTAAAAGCTCACAAAGTGGGGGGTTGGTGGTTGGGGTATTTTTGTGTGTGCTTTTTGTTGTTGGTTGGTTTTGGTTTGGGTTTTTTATGTGTTTAGTTTTGGGTCTTTTCCTTTGATGAAAGCCCAGATTATATTATTGATGATCTGGATGAGGGCATCGAGTCCATCATCAGTAAATTTGTGGACAACACCAAGCTGGGGGCAGGAGTTGATCTGCTGGAGGGCAGAGAGGCTTTGCAGAGGGACCTCGACAAGCTGGACAGATGGGCAGAGGCCAAGGGCAGGAGATTGAACACATCCAAGTGCTGGGTTCTGCACATTGGCCACAACAACCCCATGCAGTGCTACAGGCTGGGGTCAGAATGGCTGGAGAGTGGCCAGGCAGAGAGGGACCTGGGGGTGCTGGTTGATGGTAGGCTGAACATGAGCCTGCAGTGTGCCCAGGCAGCCAAGAGGGCCAATGACATCCTGGCCTGCATCAGAAACAGTGTGGCCAGCAGGAGCAGGGAGGTCATTCTGCCCCTGTACACTGCACTGGTTAGGCCGCACCTTGAGTCCTGTGTCCAGTTCTGGGCCCCTCAGTTTAGGAAGGAGGTTGACTTGCTGGAAGGTGTCCAGAGAAGGGCAACAATGTTGGTGAGGGGTTTGGAACACAAGCCCTATGAGGAGAGGCTGAGGGAGCTGGGGTTGCTTAGCCTGGAGAGGAGGAGACTCAGGGGTGACCTTATTGCTCTCTACAACTACCTGAAGGGAGGTTGTAGACAGGCAGAGGTTGGTCTTTTCTCCCAAGCAGCCAGCACCAGAACAAGAGGACACACTCTCAGGCTGCACCAGGGCAGGTTTAGACTGGATGTTAGGAAGAAGTTCTATACAGAGAGAGTGATTGCCCATGGGAATGTGCTGCCCAGGGAGGTGGTGGAGTCACCATCGTTGGAGGTGTTCAGGAGGAGACTTGCTGGGGTGCTTGGTGCCACGGTTTAGTTGTTTAGGTGGGTTGGATTGTATTGTATTGTATTGAGGTGGGTTGGATTGGTTGATAGGTTGGACGTGATGATCTTGAAGGTCTCTTCCAACCTGGTGTATTGCATATTGGAAGTCTGAGAATTGTTTACATTGTAAAATTACTTCAGATGAAGCCACAGAATCGTAGAATCAATAAGGTTGGGAAAGACCTTTAAGATCAATCTCAACTGAGATCAAAAGACTGTTGAAATACTGGTCATTAAAACCCTGTTTAGGATCACTGAGGGATGGATGGTATTGATCCCATAGTGTCTTTGCTAAAGGCAAAGGGCCTTTTTACCTTTATCTGTCTCTTTTTACCTTTAACATGTCTCAGGCTGAGGGAGCTAGGGTTGTTCAGCCTGGTGAAGAGAAGACTCTGGGTACACCTAATAGTACCTTCATTCCTCCAGAACCTCCAGTTCCTTATAGCCAGGGGGCTACAAGAGGATGGAGAGAGGCTGGGTACAAAGGTGTCAGTGACAGGACGAGGGGCAATGGCTTCAAACTAGAGCAGAGCAGATTTAGATTGGATGTGAGGAGCAAGTTCTGCACCATGAGGCTGCTGGAACACTGCAACAGGTTGCCCAAGGAGGTGGTTGAGGCCTCATCTCTGAGATATTCAAGGGCTCTGGGCAACCTGATCTAGTTGAGGATGCTCCTGCTGACAGGTTTGGACTAGATGACCTTTGGAGGTCTCTTCCAAGCCAGACCATTCTGTGATTCTGTTACATGGAGTGGACTGTGGCAGCTCTCCTAGACACACTGCGACTGCGCCTTGCCCTGAGCTGCGTGACTCAGTATTGTTTGGCATTGTCTTCAGTCAACACTAATTCAGTGCAATTAGGATGCTCATTTCCTGTAAAACAGCAGCTATCTGAATAATGGGCCTGAATTTCCATTAGAATGAGGTCATAAAGCATGAAGGCATTGATAGCAGAGCAAGTGATAGCACTGCAATGAGTAATCTCATTCTCCATAACACAGAGCAGCCACCAGTTAATGTGAATGAGAACGTTTGTTCTGCTGTAGCAGAAGGTCATTCCTTGGTGATGTTTATTATGACTCCTCTGCAGATTGTACATCACCTACTGTCACATTTTGCCTGCCAGCTCTCGTATTGTGCCTGTGCTGCAGATGGTAGCGGTGTGCCCCAGTAGCAGTGACACTGAGCAGTGCCATAAAGCCCAGTTCTGACCCCAAACTTCCCTAGAGATTACCTACAGGGGAATGAGGGCTTTTGCCTGGCTTGGGGCTGAGTGAGACAGCAGTTATAAAGTCCACATCTGATATTGTCCAAATTTTTAGGTCAATTCCAAATAGGCTTTGGATTTAGGCTGAGGTCAGAGTGGCTGGAGAGTGGCCAGGAAGAAAGGGACCAGGGGGTGCTGGTTGATAGTAGGCTGAACATGAGCCAGCAGTGTGCCCAGGTGGCCAAGAAGGCCAATGGCATCCTGGCCTGGACAGGAACAGTGTGGCCAGCAGGAGCAGGGAATTCATTGTGCCCCTGTACTCTGCACTGGTTAGGCCACACCTTGAGTCCTGTGTCCAGCTCTGGGCCCCTCGGTTTAGCAAAGATGTTGAGATGCTGGAAGGTGTCCAGAGAAGGGCAACAAAGCTGGGGAGGGGTCTGGAGCACAGCCCTGGAGGAGAGGCTGAGGGAGCTGGGGTTGTTTAGCCTGGAGAAGAGGAGGCTCAGGGGAGACCTCATTGCTCTCCACTGCTACCTGAAGGGAGGTTGTATCCAGGAGGGGGCTGGTCTCTTCTCCCAGGCAGCCAGCACCAGAACAAGAGGACACTCTCAAGCTGTTCCAGAGGAAGTTTAGGCTAGATGTTAGGAAGAATTCTTCCCAGCAAGAGAGATTGGCCATGGGAATGTGCTGCCCAGGGAGGTGGTGGAGTCCCCATCCCTGGAGGTGTTTAGGAAGAGCCTGGATGGAGTGCATGGTGCCATGGTTTAGTTGATTAGATGGTGTTGGGTGATAGGTTGGACTCGATGATCTCTGAGGTCTCTTCCAACCTGGTCTGGTCTATTCTATTCTATTCTATTCTATCTATTCTATTCTATTCTATTCTATTCTATTCTATTCTATTCTAAATATTTCTGGCCTTTATTCTTTTGAAGTCAGTGATACCCAGTGGCAGCCATGGGGATATTCTTGTGGTTAGTTGGGTGCAAGTGCAGACACAATTTTAGTTTTAGGGCTGGCTCCTAGACTCAGGCAGCTGTCTAGAGCATTCTGTGAGAGATGTAGTGCATGAGATGTCTTATAATCGCTCATGTTTACTGGCTCCATGTGTGACTGCCTGAGCAGCCTTTGCTTTCTTGAACCCGAGGGAGGCAACAAAGGGATTTTATTTACATCCATGGCTGTAACAGCAGGAGGGGACTGAGCAGACTGCAAGAAAATATATGTTTATATATTTCATATTTCTGGTGGAGGTATCTTCAAACACCACTGTAACCTATTTGCAAAGTATATTCACAGGTTCTGTTAGGTGGCTGTGGGGAACATATTCCACATATGAAGACAGTGAAACAATTTAAGCACAAATCTGAGACTTTCCACTGCAGCCATTTAAACCAGAAATAAAGGTGCTGCAATCTGCAGCTTCCCAGCAGGGGGAATTCTGCAGCAAATCGGGTGGGGACTCATGGCTTGCTCCTCTGTATGGTGACATCCCAGATGCTGTGACTGTAATTCAAGCAGCTCCTGGCTCAGAGAGGGCTAAGTGCCTCTTTCCTCTCATGCCCAGTTCAGTCTGGAGCTTTTCCTTGGCTCAGAGAGGGCTAAGGGACCTCTCTCCTCTGTGCACTCCATTGCCAGGCTGGAGCCTTTCCATGGCTCTTGTGGGATTTGGCTCTCTTGGGGTTTTTCCCCTTTCTGTATCTGGCACAGGGCTCATGGAGTGTTGATTGCCTTGGTCCAGGGTGCAAGGCCCAGGTGTGGTTTGCCTGCTAGGACAAGCTCTTCAGCTGCAACTGCAGCAGCATTTGGCTCATGTTGCTCTCTGGGTGAGAACAAGGCCAGTTGCCTGCCCTCTCGGCTACTGTAAATACTGTCCAAAGACAATCTAATGCCCATTGGGAGCAGAGAGACCTGAGAGCCGAACCTATAGAATGAGGCATATCCAAACATGACCAGGGGTACACACAGTGTGTTACAAGGTTATTTACATGTTCTACATATTTACCTGGACCATCTGGAGGCCAAGTGCCACATCCAATCCCCTCTTGAACACCTCCAGGCAGACTACATCCACAGCCTGCCCCACAGCCACCAGGCAGTCACCTGGGCATAGAAGGAGATCAGGTTGGTGAGGCAGGACCTGCCCTTCCTAAATCCATGTTGGCTGGGCCTGATCCCTTGGCCATCCTGCAGGTGCGCTGTGATTGCCCCCAAGACGATCTGCTCCATAATCTTCCCTGGCACTGAGGTCAGGCTGACAGGCCTGGTTTACATTCTTGAGTAGTCTTTTAGCAGCCCTGCTCCTGGCTTATGCCACAAACCATCCTAAACCTTTCCATAGCTCCTTTTCAGAGCATGATGTGACTTAAAAGCTGGCAGTTGTGCTTTAGCAGTCAAATGAATGGTTTGAAGTGAACTCCTCGGTGGTAAATCTGAGCAGACAGTGTAATTTCAGGTTACATTTTATATGTGCCTGGTAATTACAAGGCATACTTGAAAAGTGCTTGTTAGTGATTCATTATTTACACTGCACTTGTTTAAAATGCTGTGTGGAAAGGGGGAAGACATCAGCTGGTTGTGTAGTAGTTAGGCTACACAACAGGAGTGCTGAGTGGTAAGTGAGACTGTGACTGTTCAAGGCAGGACTGATGGCAGCCACTGCTGAAGCGAGACCCATCTCCTCTGGGTGCTTTTTGTACAGCTGCAATAAAGCCTGTCCTAAGTGAATGATTTTTCTGCTGCAGTGTGCTTGTGTTCCAAAGATGATCAGATAAGGAAAAACTAATTAAGTGATGTATAATTGTCTTGGTCCAGAGAGGGAGAGAGCCTCAGTTCTTTTGTGTCATGAAATTAGAGGCACAAACGAGGCCAAGATATCAACAGTGAGGCTATTTGTTGCACAAATAAAGTGCATGGATCAGAAGGCGAGAGAGAGAGAATAGAGAGGGAGAGAGAGAAGGGGGAGTGAGAAGAGGAAAGAAATTATATTACCATACCCCTCAGCCCCAAGACAGTTTGGGTCTGTGGAGGAAGGCTACTGCAGCTTTGGCATGGAGGAGAGGTCATCCAAGTGCCAGGTGCTGCATTTGGTCACAACAACCCCATGCAGAGCTACAGGCTGGGGTTGGAGTGGCTGAGAGCAGCCAGGCAGAAAGGGACCTGGGGGTGCTGATTGACATGAGCCAGCAGTGTGCCCAGGTGGCCAAGAAGGCCAATGGCATCCTGGCCACATCTTGAGTCCTGTGTCCAGTTCTGGGCCCCTCAGTTTAAGAAGAATATTGAGACACTTTGAAGGTGTCCAGAGAAGGGCAACAAGGCTGGGGAGAGGCCTTGAGCACAGCCCTGTGAGGAGAGGCTGAGGGGGATGGGATTGCTTAGCCTGGAGAAGAGGAGGCTCAGGGGAGACTTTACTGCTGTCTGCAACTCCCTGAAGGGAGGTTGTAGCCAGGTGGGGGTTGCTCTCTTCTCCCAGGCAATCAGCACCAGAACAAGAGGACAGACTCTCAATCTGTGCCAGGGGAAGTTTAGGCTGGAGGTGAGGAGAAAGTTCTTCCCTGAGAGAGTCATTCGCCATTGGAATGTGCTGCCCAGGGAGGTGGTGGAGTCCCCATCCCTGGAGGTGTTCAAGAGGGGATTGGATGTGGCACTTGGTGCCATGGTTTAGTCATGAGGTCTGTGGTGACAGGTTGGACTGGATGATCTTTGAGGTCTCTTCCAACCTTGGTGATTCTGTGATTCCTTGTTGGCTGTGCTGTCCTCTGGGCAGCCTCTCCAGCTCCATGAGTTGCAGCAGGCGGAACTTAGGACATGGAGAGAGGGTCCCTCTTGGTCTGCTTCTTCCAGGCTCCGTGGCGATGTCTCTGTCATTTTTTCTCTCCTGGTATTCTCTCTGCTTTTCTTCAGCGCAGCATTGCCCTGAGCTTTTCCTTCTCTCCTGTTTTCCTTCTCAGAGGCAATGCCCAGGTATTTTTCTTCTTCTGAGCCAGTAGTTGCTCAGATGTTTTATACAGGTTTTAGGTATGAGTCCAGGTGCTGAATAAGCATACTCCAGAGAGTATGGATAGCAGTGGCTGCTATCTGCCCATTATTTCCAGGGCAGCTGCAGTCTCATGGGCAACCTTTATCTATGTACCTTCCAGAGAGTCCTTCCAGTGGTGTCTGCCCAATGCACATCAGCTATTGTCTGGGCAAGCAGCTAAGGTGATTTTATCTTTGTTGAGTCACATCAAGAGAGACAAGATTTAGTCTCTCACAGTAATCAAGTCTGGTATGTTGTCTGAAATGGATGCCTGTGGATTCGAGAGGAAGTTAAGACCAAGGCTTATCTTAAAATCACAGAATCATTTTGGTTGGAAACAACCTTTAAGGTCATCAAGTCCAACCATTTTCTAACTGTACCATATCTGGTGCTAAGCCATGCCCCTCAGCACCACATCTGCATTCTTAAAACACTTCCAGGAATGGGGATTCAACCAAATCCCTAGTGAGCTTCTTTGAGAACCCTTTCAGTGAAGAAGTTTCTTCTAATGTCCAACCTAAACGGCCTCTCATGCAAGTTCAGGCCATTTCCTCTCATCCTGCACTTTAGAATAGAATAGAATAGAATAGAATAGAATAGAATAGAATAGAATAGAAGTAGAATTGAATAGCATTAACCAGGTTGGAAAAGACCTTTGAGATCATCGAGTCCAACCTATCACCCAACACCATCTGATCAACTAAACTATGGCACCAAGTGCCTCATCCAGGCTCTTCCTAAACACCTCCAGGGATGATGACTCTACCATCTCCCTGGGCAGCACATTTCCATGGCCAATCTCTCTTTCTATGAAGAAGTTTTTCCTAACATCCAGCCTAAACCTCCCCTGGCACAGCTTGAGACTGTGTCCTCTTGTTTTGGTGCTGGGAGCCTGGGAGAAGAGACCAACCCCCACCTGGCTACAACCTCCCTTCAGGTAGTTGTAGAGAGCAAGAGGTCTCCCCTAAGCCTCCTCTTTTCCAGGCTAAGCAACCCCAGCTCCCTCAGCCTCTCCTCCCAGGGCTGTGCTCCAGACCCCTCCCCAGCTTTGTTGCCCTTCTCTGGACACCTTCCAGCATCTCAACATCTTTCCTAACCTGAGGAGCCCAGAACTGGACACAGGGCTCAAGGTGTGGCCTAACCAGTGCAGTGTACAGGGGCAGAATGACTTCCCTGCTCCTGCTGGCCACACTACTCTTGATTTAAAAAATCAAGTCCCACTTCACTCCAACCTCCTGTCAGGGAGCTGTAGAGGGCAATGAGGTCTCCCTGGAGCCTCCTTTTCTCCAGACTAAACAACCCCAACTTCCTGAGCTGCTCCTCACCAGCCCTGTTCTGCAGACCCTTCATTAGCATTGTTGCCCTTCTCTAAATCTGCTCCAGCACCTCGATGACTTTCTTATAGTAAGGGTCCCATAACTGAATCCAGTACTCAAGGTGGCTTGAAAGTAAAGCAATGTTATTATGTGGCTCACTTCCAAGTGCCTTGAAAGGAACCGTTTCCAGAGGAAACCTTTTCACACAGGCTTGTAAACTGTGAGCCTAGAGCCCTCTGGTGTCAGCCTTGGTGTGGTGTACATGAATGACCTACACGAGCATAGCTCCGTGGGACCTGCACAGAGGAGGCTGATTTCCAGCTTGCCTGGGAAGAGAGAACTTGTCACTTGTCAGAGCAGCCATGAATTCAGGGAAAGAGTCCCAGCATGCTGCCACCTCTGGAGATCATTTACTCTCACAAAGCTGGTGAATGGTCTAGAGCACAAGTCTTGTGAGGAGCAGCTGAGGGACCTAGGGTTGTTCAGCCTGGACAAAAGGGGGCTGAAGGGAGGCCTCACTCTCTCCAACTCCCTGAAGGGAGGTTGTAATGAGGTGGGGTTTGGTCTCTTCTCCCAAGTATCTAGTGATAGGAGAAGAGGAAGTAGCCTCAAATTGCACTGGGAGAGGTTTACATTGGGCAGTAGGAAAAATTTATTTCCTGAAAGAGTGGGAACAGGCTGCCCAGGGAGGTGCTGGAGTCACCATTCCTGGAGGGGCTGAAAAAAACATGGCACTCTGAGCCATGGTAGAGTGGCCATGGTGATGTTGGGTTGACAGTTGGATATAATGATCTTGGAGGTCTCTTCCAACCTTGGTAATTCTGTGATTCTGTGACTCAGGGAACTAACTGTGGTCTGGTTTGTGCCCATTGCCCCTAGTCCTGTCACTGGGCACCACTGAAAAGAGTCTGGCCCCATCCTCTTGCCCCCCATCCCTGCTCTTCCCCAGGCTTAGCAGCCCCAGGCTGCCCAGACTTTCCTCCTCAGAGAGATACTCCAGCTATTGAAGGACTGCTGCAGTTGTAGTGCTGCCCTGGGAAGCCTCATGGGTTAGGTGGAAAGGAGGGAGCAGAGCAGTATACCACCTGCAGCCTCGCTGGGAAGCAGAAGAGTCTAAGCATTGGAAAAAAAACAGGGGGTGAAGTAATTTTGAACAAGAAGCTGGGAGGAGGTAGGGACTTGAGCCAGCAGGAGGTGTGATGTTACTAGTGATGCCCAGTGAGAGTAGGGGAGGCTAGGAGTTGTTATTGCTGTGTGTAAGAAACTTTCAGAGCTATTAAGCTTGTACAAAGATCTACACCTGGGTCAGGGCAATCCCAAGCATAAATCCAGGGTGGGCAAAGAGTGGCTAGAGAGCAGCCTTGAGGAGAAGGCCTTGGGGGTGTCAGTTGGTGACAAACTCCCCAGGAGCCAGCAATGGTCCCTGGCAGCCCAGCAGGCAGCTGTGTGCTGAGCTGCATCCAGAGCAGGGAGAGCAGCAGCACAGGGAGGGGATTCTGCCCCTCTGCTCTGCTCTGCTCAGCTCAGACCACACCTGCAATGCTGCGTTCAGTTCTGGGGCTCCCAGCAAAAGGACATGGAACTGTGGGAGAGGGTCTTTGAGCACCTCCCCTATGGGGACAGGCTGGGAGAGTTGGGGCTGTTCAGCCTGGGGAAAAGAAGGCTCTGGAGAAACCTTAGAGCAGCCTTCCAGTACCTGAAGGAGGCCTCCAAGAAATCCAGGAAGGGACTTTTTACAAGGACTTGTAGTGATAGCATGAAGGGGAATGGATTGAAGTTTGAGGAAAGGGAGATTGAGACTGGAGATTAGGAAGAAATTCTTGACAGTGAGGGTGGGGAGACACTGGGACAGGTTGCCCAGTTGGAGGCTGTGGATGTTTCCTCCCTGGAGGTGTTCAAGGCCAGGTTGGATGAGGCCTTGAGCAACCTGGGCTGGTGGGAGGTGTCCCTGCCCATGGCAGGGGGGTTGGAACTGGATGATCTTGAAGGTCCTTTCTAACCCAAACCATTCTATGGATCCATGAGGTATGAATCTGCTTGCTTGCTGGAAGCTCACTAATTGATGGCTTCTGAGCACTTGATGGATTGGAACTCTTTCAATATTGGATTCCAAGTAGTGTTTACTCAAAACAGTATTGAAGCTCTACAGGGCTTAGGTACCACAGTCCAGATTGCCTGTTGACCTGAAGCTGTTGAGAACTGACTGTGGTAGGAGGGGAAGCCACAATTGTTAACAGGGCCAGCAGCTCTGCGTGGGGAGGGATTCAGTGAAAAGTCAAAGGAGACGTGCTGTAAAATGCTTCAGATTTATTGATCATCATTAGGTGGTGGTTTGGTTGGTGCTTGGTTTTTTATAAGGAACAAAAAAAAAAGAAGCAATATTCCAAAACAAACTAGGAGGAGGAAATAACCACACCCAGCTACCATGACTAAGGCTAAGAAAGAATAAATAGCAATGGTTCAACTTTTCAAAGCTTCCTAAGAAAGAATTTACATATATTATTACTACTATTATATTATTATTATTATTATTATTATTATTATTAAGTTTTGTTTACAAAAATCCTTCATGTGCCCCACTGGCAAAAAATAATAATTATATATATATATATACTTCTTCTGTAAACAGTTTAGCACAAACACAAAAATATCCAGAGTTTCATACAGTTGCTATGTTGTTGGTGTTGTGTAAACAAAGAGCAGTGCACAGCAGCTTCTCATGATCAGGTTTATTCCATTTTGTTTCCTTGTGAGGCAGGGAAAACAAGCTCATCAAGAACAAAATAGTTTCAGGTGTAGAAAGTGTACAGGTTTAGGAGGTATGGCTTCCTGCAGGCTAGGATTTCCTTATTGCAAAGAGAAAAAGAAGCAGAGAGGTACAGCAGATTGACAATGAGAACTCGAAGTGATGCATTGAGTTTGTATGCAGAAGATAGCATCATCTGGTCACCAAAAATCTGAGCTGCTTTTGACACTTTAATTTTTTTTTCTCTTTCAAAGTTTGGTGTTTTGTTTTGTTTTAGTTTTCTTTTTGTTTTGGTTTTTGGTTTGGTTTGGTTTTAATTTAAAGTTTTATGTTCAGCCCTTCCTTGGCGACTTCTCTCTAGTGCTGCTTTCAGCCTTTCACTTGCTCCTGAGAGATCTGCTTTGTTTGCTGTTGAGTGGTGCCTTGGGGAATGCAGTCAGCTGTCACACAGCTGCATTTCTCCACGTAGGTGTAGGAGTAATCCAGGAAGGTTCCATCACTGCATGTCAGAGTCACCTTTCTTTGTCTGGTCTTGACTTCCTGACAACAGGAGCACTTGTGGTCCATGGTGTTTGCCTCGAGGGAATACCTGGTTGGCAAAAGCAACAAAAGATAGGGGGTAAGAAATGACATCAGAAAGAGCACTGCCCCCCAGCCACGTTACTAAATACAACCAGAAGTGACGTGCTTGCACATGGGGCTAGTGCTCAATATTAGAAAGGAATGGAATGGAATGGAATGGAATGGAATGGAATGGAATGGAATGGAATGGAATGGAATGGAATGGAATAGAATAGAATAGAATAGAATAGAATAGAATAGAATAGAATAGAATAGAATAGAATAGAATAGAGTAGAATAGAATAGGAGTAGAGTAGGAGTAGAGTAGAGTAGAGTAGAGTAGAGTAGGAGTAGAGTAGAGTAGAGTAGAAGTAGAGTAGAGTAGAGTAGAGTAGAAGTAGACCAGGTTGGAAGAGACCTTCAAGATCATCATGTCCAACCTAAGATCATCACCCAACACCACCTAATCAACTAAACCGTGTAACCAAGCACCTGATAGAGACTTGATAAAGTCTCATCCTAAACACCTCCAAGGATGGTGACTCCACCACCTCCCCGGGCAGCCCATTCCAACGGGCAATCACTCTCTCTGTGTAGAACTTCTTCCTAACCTGCAGCTTAAACCTCCCCTGGTGCAGCCTGAGACTGTGTCCTCTTGTTCTGGTGCTGGGTGCCTGGGAGAAGAGACCAACCCCCACCTGGCTACAACCTCCCTTCAGGTAGTTGTAGGCAGCAATAAGGTCTGCCCTGAGCCTCTTCTTCTCCAGGCTAAGCAACCCCAGCTCCCTCAGCCTCTCCTCACAGGGCTGTGTTCCAAACCCCTCACCAACCTTGTTGCCCTTCTCTGGACACGTTCCAGCAAGTCAACCTCCTTCCTAAACTGAGGGGCCCAGAACTGGACACAGGACTCAAGATGTGGCCTAACCAGTGCAGTGTGAAGGGGCAGAATGACCTCCCTGCTCCTGCTGGCCACACTGTTCCTGATGCAGGCCAGGATGCCATTGGCTGCCTGGGCACACTGCAGGCTCATGTTCAGCCTACCATCGACCAGTACCCCCAGGTCCCTCTCTGCAATTCTTAGACTGTTGTGGTTAATTAGAAGTAAGTTGCTCCATGTTGTAAAAGTGGATGGGCCTAGCTCTTCATAAAGTCACAAAAAAAGTAGATTAATGAATCCAGATGATACATTAAGCCAGGTCAAAATGAGATAAGAATGAGAGAAAAAAAACCCCACACCAAACCCTTCACTTTTACATGGGCAATAATAAACATATGGATCTCTTCACCATGATACTGGGCAGGCTATTAAAACATTATGAGTCTTGAGGTAATTAAGCAAGCACACCAGAGTGGCTGTTAAAGAGTCTGGTTAGCACAATGGAAGCAGCTGATGGCTGGGTGGATGTTGGACATGTTACAAATCATTTGCAATTCTCTTTGTGTAACTACTATAAAGTGTACAAGACAGGAGAATGTGATTTGGGCACTGCGGTATAAGAAAGCCACTGAGGTGCTGGAGTGGGTACAGTAGTACAACAAAGCTGGTGAGAGGTTTGTAGCTCAGGACTTAGTAGGAGAGGGTGAGGGAGCTGGGATTGTTCAGCCTGAGGAAGAGAAAGCTGAGAGGAGACCTTATTCCTCTTGATTGCTACCTGAAAGGAGGCTGTAGTGAGGCCAGTGCTGACCTCTTCTCTGAAGTGACTAACAACAGGACAAGAGGTAATGGTCTCAAGCTGTGCCAAGGGAGGTTTAGATTGGATATTAGGAAGAATTTCTTAACTGAAAGAGTGGTCAGGCCTTGGGAGAGGGAGGTGGTGGAGTCACCATCCCTGAAGGTGTTCCAAGAATGAGTAGATACTGCGCCTTAGGACATGGTCTAGTGGTCATGGGAGTGTTGGTTCGGTTGGACTTGAGGACCTTGGAGGTCTTCCCAACCTTAATGGTTCTGTGATTGATATGCCACTTACCGCGCATAAGCATCACAGCTGCCTTCACAGTATGTGATCTCCACGGGTGCAGGAGACACGCACCCACGGTATCTGATGACATCAGTGCTGTTGCGCTTCATACAACCTGGGGGTGTCACAGGCAAGGGAAAAGTGGTTAAAATATGTGTGCATAGAACTGGGCCTCTCTGTACTATAGAATCTAGTAGAAAATGGGATGGGTGGTGCTTACATGGGAAATTAGGTCACATTAGGTGCATTTCCCTTTTCATTGCTAAGGACAGATGATGATTTTTGCATCAAGAGTGAGGAATTGTCTTTTGCTCATGCAATTGCAGTGCAGGGTACAGAAATGAAGAGCAGCACTGTGGTAACTGTGCAATGCTCATCCCACTCCCAGCACTGCCTTCACTTTCTTCCTTAAAGAGAATGTATCTAAGGAAGTTGTGGAATAGTCATAGTCCTCCCCCTCCCACAAAAGGGCTAACATTTGACAGCGGAAGGTGGGAAAGTTCACCAGATCCATGTTTTCCAAGGCCTTGAATTGCCTGCTGGAAATGTTGTGTCTTTCTTTTCTCCACCTGCCTCCTTTCCCACCCCAGTGTGAGGTGGTAGTCCCAAACTAGTTCTGTTCACCTATTCTATCTATGCCTCTGCGGGCCAGATGGACTAATATACCTAGTAAGGCAACATCTTATCATCACATGCTCTTAACAAACTGATCATTACTTACTCCTCAGATTTGGTTTGCACACTTGACAGCAGCCATCATCAGACACCTTGATGTCATCCTTGAGTGGAGGAAACAGAAAAAGATACCTCAGGTTTCATAGCTGCACATGAAAGCAGAGACTTCCCCTGCTGCTTCAATGCCTCTGGCACCAGAAAGTTTTATGCAGGGCTACATATCAAGGGCACATAACTACTTCAGAGGAGCCCCCTGAGATGTGTGGGGATGGTTCTATTCTACCCTGAGTTGTATTGAGCTGAGTTGTGAACTGATGAAGTATATTCTCCTTCACCTTTTCTCTCAAAAAGTGAATTCTAGAAAAAAATAGTAATTTATAAATGTAAATAATTTAGGGATAAAAATCCAGTTGTTTTTCTTGTTCCTAGGTCCTCTGACACATGTAGGAATCCGAAACATTATGCTGTGCCCTTTTCCCCTAGTGCCCAGTCCTCAGTGAGGATTGAGATGTCACCCATTTGCATTCTGATTTGCTTTCCTGAAATGAAAATTGATGTGGACCAGATTCAGTGAGGATAAAATGTGAGCTCCATCCTATATGATGGTTCTGCTAGGTGTTTTTCCTTGGATGTCATCATAGTATCATAGTATCAGTCAGGGTTGGAAGGGACCACAAAGATCATCTAGTTCCAACCCCCCTGCCATGGGCAGGGGCGCCCCACACTAGATCAGGCTGGCCAGAGCCTCATCCAGCCTGGGCTTAAGCACCTCCAGGGACGGGGCCCCAGCCACCTCCCTGGACAACCCATCACACCACTACAATGTCATAATCCTTCTAGCACTGGTGTTAGCCACTGCAGCATTTTCAGAGGAGAGCTGGTGCAAGAGTACTTACTGCATCACACTCATCGGGGTTAAAGGGAGGACAGGTCTTCTGTAAGATGACTTTAATGTACTGGTCTTCATATTTTTCACATGTGTAACTTGTGCAGTTGTTATCAGGTGAATGCCAGAATTCTCCAACCTGAAAGCAGTTAAAATTAAAGGTGCAGCTTGGTTATCCCAAACCATGCATTTGAATTCCAGCTGCCTGTCTGATTGGCATACTGCTCGAAGTCATTTTCATCAACCAGGTGAAGAGGCTGCACTTTTATTTGGATGTGGACATGCTTTCTGTGCCAACAGGGTAAGGTGTGGACTCCTTTGGAAAGATTAATTTCTGTTTTGATGGGTTTTGCCATCAGAATTTATGGCATGTCCATTTGGATACATGGCAGGATTCCTACTGGCTCCACTGACTCATCCTTTCCTAATGCCCTCAGCTAACCTGCGATCAGCTGTTTGGAGCAGGAAACTGTTTCCACAGATAAAATTATCCTTCAAGCAAAATGGGTGCTGTGTTTTCAGAGCTGAAGGCAAATAAAGGCCCATTGCTTTCACTGAGGTATTTTCCTAGCTTGTTTTCTGAAAGCCACTGTTCTGTATCACAGTTGCTTCCAGAAGTCTTTGTTAGAACTGGAGTTTCATGGCTGAAGGTACTGTTCAAGCTGTGTCAAACAGTCCATTCCCTGCCTGAATAAGGAGAGGAAAGAGTGCAAAGATGATCAGAGTCCAGCAGAAATGAAGTCAAGCAGGGATAGTTACCTGGAGCACGCGTGTGATGTTGCCCCCCATGGTCAAGATGCAGGCTGCTGCCTTGCACGTGCCGCAGCACTGTCCAGGTTCCTTTGTATACTTATAGCCCTGTTGTGAAAGAAACAGAGAAGAAATGGCATTGAGACCAGGACACTGACCTTATAGAGGACATGACCACTGATCTTGTGGTAGACATTTGAACTGAGTGGGGTAGGAAGAACTGACAGCAAAATAGCTCTCACCTCTGGGCAGTCTGTGTTACAGATAACAGGCGCACACATGATAGTGGGACGGTGAGGGTTGGAGTAAGAGGATTCAGAGCAGACACATTCTTCACAGGGGCCTGATGGAACAACAGCTCCAGGCTAGGGGAAGTCAGAAGACACTTAGTTATTCATCAGTAAAAGCAAGTTACTCTGTGTGTGTGTACATCAGAGGCAATGTGAAGCTGAACTCCGTGTGGGCTAAACTATCCTTGAATACCGTTTTGGTTGGTTTATCTAAGCAGGGTTTCTGTTGTTGGTAATGTCCATTTTGGAATTAAACTCTGCCTACACAGAAAGGAGAGCTGAAAATGCTTTTGCTTGTAGGGAAGGTGTTGGTCTGCTGACCTTGATTAAAAAGTCAGTAATCAGAATCAGAATAATCACAGAACATTAGGGGTTGGACCTTGACAGATCATCTAGTCCAACTTCCCTGCCAGGGTAGGATCACCTAGGGTAGGTCACACAGGAACACATCCAGGTGGGATTTGAAAGTCTCCAGAGGAGGAGACTCCACAACCTCTCTGGGCAGCCCATTCTTCTTGGTAGGTTTTGTCACCCTACCAGGGAAAAAGTTTTTCCTTATGTTCACATGGAACCTCCTATGCTCCAGCTTGTAGACTTTGCCCCTTGTCCTATCATTTGAAAATCTCTGAGAAGAGCCTGTTTCATTTCAGGCCTTGCTGCAAGATATGGTCCATGATAGGAGTCTCCAAAGCACTGCATTGTGAGCTGACTGAAGGTGGGTTTTAATAGCGAGTTGCTCAGCGTACTTACCGCGTAGTAGGTCTCGTTGAGTACACAGCCATGTCCTGTAAAGAAGGAGGAAAGGTGGTGTCAGAGGTGTAAGCTTTCAGGAGCATGTGACTAACCTCATGGCTTCATGTGATAAGAGAGCTAAAACTTGCAGCTCTCTCTTTCCAAGTTTTTGTGCTCATACCCTTAGGAAGATGCATCTGTGAGTAACACCTGATGAAGAACGGGCACAGTACTTACTGCACTCAAAGGTAGGACAGCATTTCCCAGGCTGCATTATGGTGACCACTTCCTGTCCATCTAAGCACTGTGGGGTGGGCGCAGGGCAGAGGCTAGTGTTGCAATCTGTTTCATGTCAGAGAATACAGAAAACAGTGAGCTCAGGATTTTGAAGTGAAAATAATCTTAGTTTTCCTGAATGTTACAGTTTGAAGGGGGAACTTTAGCCTAGGTCCTGACTGCCAAGACTGAAAGTAGAATTATTACCATTGGGTACAAAAAGACAAATAATGATAAGGTCTATTAATTCATTGGCTTGCTAATGGGGATGGAGAGCAGAGGCATAAACAGTTCTTGCTCTCTTTTCATCTTGCACTTGCTGCTTCTTGCTTCTGCTTGCAACTTCTCAATCTCTCTCCCATGGCCTTGCCAGGGGATCTCTGTTTTGACTGATGTGTGAGGTAACAGGAAGGAGGGAGAGAGTTGGGGAGGAGGTGAAATGGAATGGAATGGAATGGAAATGGAATGGAATGGAATGGAATGGAATGGAATGGAATGGAATAGACTAGGTTGGAAGAGACCTTCAAGATCATCATGTCCAACCCATCACCCAACACCATCTAGTCAACTAAACCATGGCACCAAGTGCCTCATCAAGTCTCCTCCTAAACACCTTCAGTGATGGTGACTCCACCACCTCCCTGGGCAGCCCATTCCAATGGGCAATCATGCTGCCCTGGATCCATCCAGGGGGGTCTGAGGAGTTTCTGTGTTGCTTATGAATTGTGAATATATAGATATTGTACATATATTGTGTATTTTGTACATGTTCATTGCATTTTATGTTCTAGATTTTTAGTTGGCTTGTAAATGGAGCTTCATTTGCTTCCATTGCAAACTGAGCTGCTCTGGCAATTTATTTTGGGGGTAGTTTTCTCCAGGTTAGTTTGGGGTGATGGGTGGGTAATTTCAACCCACCACAATAAACTACACAAGATGTAGCTCTCACTTTATCTTCTCTGAGCCTGGGTCCCATCACATTTCATTTCAGGAAAGGAAATCAGATCATTTTCCCATGGGGCAAAGATGCTGGGTTTTATACACATGGGTTTAGTGCCTAACACAGGATGTTTGCACAAATACTTTTCAAGTGAATTGGCTTTTCCATAAGCTTTGCAAAACAAAGCATCTTCTGAGAAGAACAGAGTGGTGATGGCTGGGAAGAGAGATTTTAGGAGAGAAATTTATGCCAGTTGGGAAATCTGACAACTCTCAGAGGTTCAGGAAATTTCTCGAGTGATTTTTTTAAGTGTCCAAGACTTAGATAAAATTAAGATAAAATAATTAAGGTGGTGGTAGCCAGGTGGGGGTTGGCCTCTTCTCCCAGGCAACCAGCACCAGAGCAAGAGGACACAGTCTCAATCTGTGCCAGGGCAAGTTTAGGCTGGAGGTGAGGAGGAAAGTTCTTCACAGAAAGACTAATTGTCCATTGGAAAGTGCTGCCCAGGGAGGTGGTGGAGTCACAGTCCCTGGAGGTGTTCAGAAGATGATTGAACGTGGCACTTGAAGCCATGGTTTAGTCATGAGGTGTTGGGTGGTAGGTTGGACTTGATGATCTCTGAGGTCTTTTCCAACCTTATTGATTCTATGATTCTATGTGATATATGTGTTTTTGGTATACTAGTCTTTGCAACAGAAAATGCTTTGAATAGTTTTAAATTAATTTTTCAGGTGGTGTCAGCATTAAAGGCTCTCAGTGTTAAATTAGGGATTGCTTTTCTTTGTCTGTATAAAACAGTTTCCTTTCTAAATCTACTCTTTTCTGGCTTTTAATAATGCTCTGCAAGAAGGCCCTAAGAAGTGGGACAAAAGGGATATGAAACCAATGCAAATTTCCACAAATGAGTGTAGACCATTCCCCCTGAGAAAGAACTGAGGCAGTACTCACAACACTCGGTCCTGGTGCAGCATGGATCTTCTGGTATCTGTACCTGAACAGGCATGTAGCCTGGTTCATCACAAAACACGTGCTCTGTTGGATAACATTTGTGTTTCCTGCAGTGGACTTGAAGGGTGTATTTGTCACAGACACACTCCTGGCAATCTTCTGTCCATTTTTCTCCTGGCTGTATTTAAAAAGAAAAGAAAGAAGAGGAATTAAAAACATTTATATAGAGATACAGATATATATTACTTCAAGCAAAAATCATTCTGTGTGTTTCTGGTTCACTTATTCAAACCAGAATAAGTAGGTGTGTGTCTGACTACATCAACTTTTTCATATTTCTAGTATGTTTAGATTTTATAGGAAACCCTCAAACTAATTGGATGTTAGGAACAGGTTCTTTACCTTGGGGGTAGTGGAACACTGCAAAAGGTTGCCCAGGGAGGTGGTTTAAGCCCCATCCCTGGAGATTCAGGGTTAGGCTGGACAGGGCTCTGGGCAACCTGATCTAGCTGAGGATGTCCCTGCTGAGTGCAGAGGGGGTTGGACTGGGTGACCTTTGGAGATCCCTTCCGACCCAGACCATTCTATGATTCTGTGAAGCCAATTAGGGGAAGATGATGGAGGATACTAAAGGTTCTGAGGGTGTTCAAACAGCTATTGCTATTTATTAGTAGTGTTGGCATGAGGGATATAAGAGATCTAAAGGAGAATTGATTGAGCTTTGTGTGCATTTGTGAATAAGACACTATGGTATAAAATATTCATTTGCATATTAGCTTCCAAGGAGAAATATCTACAGTTTGTTGATAGGTGGCACTTGGTGCCATGGTTTAGTAGTCATGAGGTCTTGGGTGACAGGTTGGACTTGATGATCTTTGAAGTCTCTTCCAACCTTATTGATTCTGTGATTCTATGAGGAACTATGAATGCAGACTGTCATTGTTACCAGCAACAGGTAAACTTTGTTATCCATCTGTCACTCTACCCTCCATAGTTTTGCAGGGCCAAATTTCACAGAATCACAGAATCATTCAGGTTGGAAAAGATCCCTGGGATCACATCTGGTCATGAGGCCTGTGGTGACAGGTTGGACTTGATGGTCTTTGAGGTCTCTTCTGACCTTGGCAAAACTGTGATACTGTGAAGTCCAACTATTGACCCTACTCTACAAAGTTCACCCCTAAAACATATCTCCAAGCACCCAAATTTGTGGAAACAGAAGCAGCACATATGCTGAAGCTCCACTGCTACCACCTATCTCTTGATTTCCCCTCTTCTTCCTTTTTCCCTTTCTCTTGTATGTCAGTATGTTGGGTGATGGTTAATGAAAGAACATCCCATTGCTTACTGTTAGGTTTCTCAGGGAGGAAAGGGAAGTTCTGCTCTAGCACTCATCATTATTTTTAAGATTAAAAAGAAACACCAGAACAGCAAAACACCAACAACAAAAAACCCCCAAACAACCACCACCAAAAAAACTTCAAACCCCAACACCCCCAAACAAACAGAGAACAAAACAAGCCACCACCCCCCAAAATCTCCCTCAACCTAAGCAAAGCTTTGTCTTGCTTCACTTGTCCGTGCTAAATAAACAGCATTCACTGTGACACTCACCGATCTGGATTCTCCATTTGATCCTCTGCAGGCTGGAAAGAAAACACACACAAATGGAGATTTACCCCACTGAAAACTGAGATAGAGAAGTGGATTTGTGCACTTTCAAATACAAATACTGTGAAGGTAAAATTGGCAAGAAAATGGATCTGCAGACTAGTTCTTCTGAAATGTGGAATTCTACTGTCTTGGTAGGTCTCATGTAAGGAAGGGAGATGGAGAAAGGGTAATATTGATTATTGTTCAATTAGGAGGCTAAAGAGACTGGCTTGGCCCAAGATCTGGCCATGCAGAAAACGGCAGGAGAACACAAGCCTCCTGCCTATCAATCCTGATCTTTATTTCCCCTATCTAGCTAAAGTAGCTAAAGATTACTTACAGCATTCAGAGACACAGGTGAGGTTGTTGATACTCATGAGTGTCTCTCCTTGAGGACAGAAACATCCTTCAGTTACTCCATAGCCAGGAAGCTCAACAAGGCTAGAGTGGGAGGAAAATATGTATTTGAGTATGATGACTTTGCAGTGAAACAGGAGAGAGTGGCTTATGTAAAAGGTTGCCTTGTCAGGTAGAAGGAAGACAAAAGGATTTGCATTTTCTGAACAGGAAATGCATCAGGAAGTGCATTTTCATACAGCTGATTGGTATCTATAGGTATTAAATAAATCAGCCAAATTCTCAAGACATTTCATTATTAAGTAACTCTGATTTCTAAAGAAGGTAGCTGTGTGACAATAGGCATAAAAATACAAGCAGTTGTTGTGGAGTGGGTGGTTTCTTTGCCTTTCCATACCTCTGGTCACAGGTAGCAGGATTGATGGACCCACATGGCCGGTAAACCATGTGTGCTGGACAGTTGTATGCTGTAGGGAGAAAGAAGAGCAAAGATTAGAAACTGACAGTAGGTGCATTTTTGCAGCAGAAGTGACTACAACTTTGTCTTCTTTATCTCCAGCTTCTGAGTAAGAATGTTGCCATATACAAAATGCTTAACACTCAGTTACTGCCTCAGCCACTAATTGCCAGCGTTTCTCACAGGCCATTTGGAATCCTGCGATACTTACGGCAGACATTGTTGGTTTTCCCTCTCCAGTCAATGCAGACACCTCTAGCAGCACACTCTGTAGCATATATCTCCAAGCTGGAACACTGCATGGATTCATCATCTATGCGACATCCGTCGAAAACACAGCCCTTGAAAAATGGCTCTGCTGGTATCACGTCGTGGCATGGTGCAAAAATCCTGCAGGCAGGGAAGACAACAAATTCCTGTGATGTTAACCAGGCATTAGAGAAAAGCTCTTCCTCTCAGGGTGCACTTCCCAGTTAATGGCACATGACTCCCTGCCAGGAAGGAACGTATTGAGAAACAAAACCCTAAGAATGGCCAACAAATTGGAGAAAGATGAGAGCAGAGCAGACTAGAGTAGATAGATAGAATAGAGTAGAATAGAATAGAATAGAATAGAATAGAATAGAATAGAATAGAATAGAATAGGCCAGGTTGGAAAAGACCTCAGAGATCATCAAGTCCAATCTATCACTCTCATTGCTCTCATTGCTCTCTACAACTACCTGAAAGGTGTGTGTAGCCAGGAAAGGTTTGGTCTCTTCTCTCTAGCAACCAGCACCAGAACAAAAGGACACAGTCTCAAGCTTCACCAGGGGAAGTTTAGGCTCGAGGTGAGGAGAAAGTCTTCATGAGAGAGTCATTCGTCATTGGAATGTGCTGCCCAGGGAGGTGATGGAGTCCCCATCCCTGGAGGTGTTCAGCAGGGGATTGGATGTGGCATTTGGTGCCGTGGTCTAGTCATGAGGTCTGTGGTTGACAGGTAGGACTGGATGATCTTTGAGGTCTCTTCCAAGCTTGATACTGTGATACTGTGATCACCCTATACCATCTAATCAACTAAACAAGTGCCTCATCCAGTCTCTTCTTAAACACCTCCAGTGACGGTGATTCTGCCACCTCCCTGGGCAGCACATCCCAATGGCTAATCTCTCTTTCTGTGAAGAACTTCTTCCTAACATCCAGCCTAAACCTCCCTTGGTGCAGCTTGAGACTTTGTCCTCTTGTTCTGGTGCTTGTTGCCTGGGAGAAGAGACCAAGCCCAACATAGATGCAGGAAAGGAGCAGTTTAGGAATTTGAAGGTCCATGTTTTTATTTTGCTGAAGAGGGTAATGGTGATAGTCTTTCTGCTTCAGGACACAACTTTTCATCAGTCTGACAGCACACTGAAATGGCAGGCTGAGGAAAAGCGGTGATAGAAGTAGCCAAGAGAGAAAAATTAGACAGAAAGCAGCCCATAACTTCTTAGACACTATGGCAAGCACATGCAAGAGGGCCCTTAAATGTGACCCATCTGAAAGAAAAGCTTTTGTCAGTGATCAGGCAAGGATAGGAACTACTGCAGGAAACAAGGCTTTGTGCTTTTGATGCTCCCTGTTTTACATAAGATGTACAAAGAAGGAAGAATGCTTTTTAGTGGAGATGTTTCTGTCTGCTCTGTTAACCCAGCTGGTTTTTTATGATAGCGAAGTCCCGCTTCAAATTCAATCTTTACTTAAAAGTTCAATCTTTACTTAACACTAACTAAGGCTGACTGAGCATACCCTGGAAGAGAGGGAGGGAGAAATATCATCAAAGGGCATAGGTTGTAAAGGACCTCATAAATCATCTACTCCAGCCTCCAAGATAACATAAACCTGTGTGCTTTCAACCCAGGGAGTATGGATTGTGGTGCTTGCTGTATCCCTGATTTTCTGACTTCTCTCTTATTGCTCAGTTATCTTTGGCATGCAAGACATTAATGATGAGCAGTCCTTTTGCAAAGGCCCTTTACTATGTATATCTTGTACAATCATAGAATCCATAAGGTTGGAAAATACCTCAAAGATCATCAAGTCCAATCTGTCACTACTAAAACATGGCACCAAGTGCCATATCCAGTCCTCTCTTGAACACCTACAGGGACAGTGACTCCACCACCTCCCTGGGCAGCACATTCCAATAGCTAACAACTTTCTCTGGGAAGAACTTTCTCCTCACCTCCAGCCTAAACTTCCCCAGGCACAGCTTGAGACTGTGTCCTCTTGTTCTAGTGCTGGTTGCCTGGGAGAAGAGACCAACCCCCTCCTGGCTAAAGCCTCACTTCAGGTAGTTGTAGAAAGCAATAAGGTCTCCCCTGAGCCTCCTCCTCTCCAGGCTCATCAACCCCAGCTCCCTCAGCCTCTCCTTGCAGGGTTTTTGCTCGAGGCCTCTCCCCAGCCTCGTTGCCATTCTTTGGACATGTTCAAGAGTCTCAATGTCCTTCTTAAACTGAGGGGCCCAGAACTGGACACAGGACTCAAGGTGTAGCCTAACCAGTGCTGAGTACAGGGACACAATGACTTCCCTGCTCCTGCTGGCCACACTATTCTTGATACAGGCCAGGATGCCACTGGCCTTCTTGGTCACCTGGGCACACTGCTGGCTCATGTTCAGCCAGCTGTCAATCAGTACCCCCAGGTACCTTTCTGTTTGGCAGCACTCCAGCCACTCTGACCCCAGCCTGTAGCACTGCCTGAGGTTGTTGTGGCCAAAGTGCAGCACCTGACACTTGGATATGTCCTTGAGCTGCCATTTGCAGCTATTATTAGATGCTAGGGCTATCTGTTGCAGCTATTATTAGATGCTAGGGCTATCTGTGTTACTCTTGTAAGATACTGAGACAGTTTTGTCTAGAAAGAGTGAATTAATTCAGTTGTTTTCTTACTCGCTCCAGATAAGCTTGCAGAGAGGAGGTGTTTCACAGTGAGGCTTTGGTGGAGGTGTGGTTATTATTGGTGGTACTGGTAATCCATGACACGTCTTGTTGTCAACAACGATCCAGTGATGAGCCATTTGAGGACAGGAAGAAATGATCTTACCGCTCGGCAAGCGGCATTCATCTGATTTATCATTTGTGCACGTTCCTGGAAGAGACAAGGTGTGGAAGTCTTGTAAGCCCCTCCAGAGATGTGCTCATGAAATGTAGAAGGTGCTTTCCTTCAGAGGCATCTATGTGAACTTTAATTTAGCTTGGGGGAAAACCAAGCAAACTCCTAACTCCAGCCCCAAGCTCAAGAAACGCCCCCCAAACCCAGAACACCCTGAAATATTGAGCTTCTGCTGCTACAGAAATTGAAGAGCAGAGCTGGTTTTGTTTCCATTCAAGTGCTGTTTACATATTCCTGTCAGTTAGGAGACTGCATAGCCAGAGTGGGTGGGAATGACCACAACAGGACGGGGAAGGAGTCCCGCCTCTGATGGTGAATCTGTCTTACCGCACTGTCCTTCGGTGTTGTTGCCAAATTTGCTGTAGGGGAGTTTTACAGAGAAAATCAAACCGCTGAAGGTGATGGTTGCACCAATCTCTTCAATTTCCACAATCATGTTGATGCCAAGCATGGAGAAGGCGATGCCATCCTTTGTGAAGCCTGGTTTGACAACCTTGTTGTGGAAGTACATCTGAATGCAGGATTCAAAAACAAAAACAAAGCCCAAACAGCATCAGAATAAGCACTGCTACTGCCTGATTGTTTTCAATAATGTCACGTGTTTTCTACACCTATAACTTGCTTTTCAGGAAGGAGCTGGAGGAGGAATCACATCATGGTTGTATTTGTTGCCTGAAATTCCCTGTGCAGGGGAAGTCATCCCTAATCACCCGGCTGGGGAGGGCCTTAGAGCCATCTTCACCCATGAGAGAAGAACTGCATTCCTGATGTGCACTTGTGGTTCTTCATTATGTGCTCACGTACGGGAATGGCACCATGAAAGGTGAGTAAGGCACCAGTGTGAGTGTTCTGTCTTCTCTAACAGCTCCCTCTGCTCATTTCCTAGTGTTATCTCTATACACACACATGTGCACATTATATATTCACATCTGCTGAGCTGTTCCTGTTGGTTTGTTCTTAGAAACTAGTGGGAAGGAGGGAGCAGCACAGCTGTGAGATGGCAAGGGGGGACATTGTCCTTGCCCATGGCAGGGGGATTGGAACTGGATGATCCTTGAGGTCCCCTCCAACTCTAACAATTCTATGATTCTATGATAAATCCAGAAGCTCATACCATGCTTGCAAGCTTTCAGGGCCAGGCTGGATGGGCCTTTGAGCAACCTGCTCTAGTGGAAGGTGTGCCATGGTAGGGCCAAACGCTGTCCTTTAACAGGTGTCCCTGTCCATGGCAGGGGGGTTGGACCTAGGTGATCTTGAAGGTCCTTTCCAACTCAAACCCCTTCTATGATTCTATGACATCCCCTCCTCCCTTCTCTGTGAAACTGGAGATTAAGGTAGTTTTCCACAATGTTCCTCTTTCTGTTTATTTCTTCTCTCATTTTTTTCCTTTTCAAAGTGAAAATGGAGTCGGTGACTTAAATGGAATGAATTAAAAGTTAAGTCAAGGGTTATCAAGCATTACAACAGGCTGCACAGGGAGGAGATGCAGTCACCCTCCCTGGAGGTGTTTATAAACTGTGTAGAAATGGCCCTTTGGGACATGGTATAGTGTTGGACTTGTCAGAGTAGGATTAATGGTTGGCCTCGCTCTTGAAGGTCTTTTGCAGCCTAAATGAGTCTATGATTATAATCTTTCACTTTTTGCTACTGGTACCCTCTGCCCTCACCACCTCCATGGTGTTCTAACTGGCTGTATGTCAAACGTGGATCGGTGAGGTCTAGGGACCCTATTTCTGTTACTTTCCCAATGTAAGTAATGTCTGTTTTACCACGTTGGTCATCACGCCGTTCACGAGTTCACGTGTCAGCACCACTTTGGCTGATTTGTAGAAAATAATGATGGATTTGGGGCAGGAAAGTCCATCCTTTGAGTCGCAGTAGTAGTTGTCGATGTAGACCCCGGAAGTTGTCGTATTTAGGCACAATCTGTTTCACCAGGACGTAAGTGCAGTTTTCGAGGAAGGTGTAGTAGGTTCCATCAAAAGTAATGTAATGAGGATCACCCCATCCACTACACACACCTGGCAGAGAGGAAATAGTTAGAAGATTAGCATAAATTAATGCAGGGGGAAGACAAGAAAACATAGAAAGAAAATGAAGGTAGAAGAAAGAGTTTAGCCATGGAAGTGAATATACAACAAATTACAGAGCAAGTCTGTGAAAACATGAGGCTAAGTATGATCTGAGCAAAATTTTGCTTCCTTCAGAAAAGGTTATTCCTTCATCTACTGGTGCTTACATTGGCACTCATAGTGGTAACAGCAGCCGTTTTCATCAGGTACCAGTATGGCTGGGTACCTGTTGGCACAGGTAATTTCCTTTACAGGCGGGCACTGTGTTGGGATTATTTCCACATTGTTGTCTCCCTTACAAAGGAGCTCTGTACAGTTGGATAATTTGTAGCGTTGTCCAGGCTGCAAAAAAGGAACAAAAACTTACTGTCACACAAGATTGCAAGACACACCCGCCACAGTCGATTAATTTCTTCTGTTTAGTGAAGTAATGAAATGATCAAGAGAACTTCCTCTATGATTTCAGTAAGAAGGTTGGTGATTTATGCAGTGTATCAGGAAGTGATGCAGTGTATCAGGAAGTGGTGCATCAGGAAATGACTAGCACTGAATTAGAAAACATTATTGCAGCTTGCTTTGTCAGTATGAAAAGAAATTCAGAGCACATGTATGAATGTTATGTTATGTCTATTACTGTCCTGGTTTGACATGGGTGCCTTTAAAAACCATAAAGTTACAGACCTCCAGGAGGTCCAGAGAGTCCAGTCCAGAGGGCGGACGCAGGAAATTATGTTATTTCATTTGCAGAATCCCTGCATCCCTATAAAACTGGCTGCAGAGTTAGTTTCTGTCCCTTTTTTTCCTCCTTCTGGCTTTGGAGGGAATCCTCATTTGGTAATGTGGGGCAGTACATCTGTTTATGGCCTGCAGAGGCACATGTCCTGTGCAACTTTGGCCTGTGTAGGACAAATGGAAGGGAGGCAAATGGGGGAGGTGGAGGAGGGTAGGTGGTGGTTGAGAAAAGGAGCCCTGGGGCATTTGGTTTAATGTGGTTGTTGGGAGGTATTCATGTATCCTGTATTCTTTTGGAATGTGTGTAAGGTGTTCAGGATTAATGTATTCTGTAGTTTTCTGTAGATTTTTAAAGACAATTTCTGTACTTCTCTCCAATTCAATGAGAACATCTTTATTTTACTCTTATGGGGGAGTAAAATTATATTTGCCTGCTCTTTAAACATTAAAGAAAATAACCCATAAGGAGCAAGTAATTTT